>JAYMTB010000884.1:0-12335 GCA_036897585.1 Francoa sonchifolia
TTGATCGTATGCGTCTAAAAGTAGTTGCATTTCACATCTATAGTTAAGAGTAGTTTGCTAAACCTTAGATTTCGGACTGCTTAACATCATCAAATATATAGCTCTCACATCTTTAGGCCTCTCGAATGTTGATATCATGCGTAGAAACTACTGATATAACTTCGAGGGATGACCATATCACTCTCCGTAAGTTCATATATTACCTCACAATATTTAGTGATTTGAGGCACATACACCAAAAACTCGCTCTATTAATCATTTGCATACACTATTAACATGCCTCAAAACCATCTAAGGTCCTGTTTGAGAGTAATTTGGATAGGTGATTCCCAAATTTTAAGCGACTTTTAGGGAAGCTACTTCGTAAGCTTTTCCTATAATCACTTTGAAATCCAAGAATCACTTGTCCGAAATCAACCCTAAACTGACCCGAAGTTCCTAAATAATCAAAACAAAGTGAGATATGCATCATCATTTCCAAGCAAAATTAGCTCAATCACTTCATACTAGCAGTATCAAAAAGCAAAGTTAGGCTCAAAATTACCTGGAATTATTATTATTAATTCTTGGGGATGGAGAACGAGATGGAGCCCTAAAAGCCTGACCACCAACTCTACCACCAGACTTAGCAGCCAATGCATAATCAATCGAACCCAAACTCAAAATCCCAGCAGCCAAAGCCACTATTGCCAACTTCCCCAATCGATTCTCGTTCTTCCTTCAAAACCCAATTCCCGAAACACAAAATTCCATCACAAAATTAAAAAAATTGAAACGAATTAATCGATCAAAATTTACTTCAGAAAATCAGAGTTTGTTGTCAAATTACCTTGAGAAATCTTCATGATTTTCGGTGGAATGGGTTTTACATGAAATAATGAAACGGGGAGTGAGGATTTTAGGTTTGGGTTTTTGGGTTGGAGTTAGAATGTTGATTAGAAAGCTTTGGTGTGATGAAGCTATGGCCATTTTTTCTTGGGGATGATAATGGCTCTGGCTTGTGTGAACTAATCCATTTCTGGAGATTGTAAGGATGAAGATTAACAACACGTGGCACAATTTTAGTGTTTGTTATAAATTATTTTATTTTGATAAAAGGATTTTACAAATAAAATTTATGAAAGAGATATATAATGAATTAAGATATAAATTGAAAATAATGTCAATTTATTACTTCTGAACTCAGAATTGAACAACTAATATTCAGTTAATCATTTGATTTTTCTTCATTTGAAAAGCATGGAAGAAAAATAAGAGAAACTGAGTAACATATGACATTACTTTGTTCCTACTCGAAGAAAAAAAAGAAAAAAGGAAATCTGAACACAGAAGTTTTCTTCTGGTACTTGATTTACTTAAGAAAGGGAAATCTCCAATCAATAATGGTTAACTAATAGACCTTCTTGATCTGGGTTTTATGTCATTTCTTTGTCTACTTCGCTCTACACGGTATAATGCTGCTGAATGTTATCGATGTCCAGTCCTTTCAGCTTCACAACTGACTCGACTTGCCCTTTGAGTGTGTTAAGCTCGCGCAGCCTATAATGCATAAAATGAGCAAACAATCGAGTTCTTAGTTTTGATAATTGACAAATGATGTTATGGAGGTTCATAGACCAGTGGCATATATACCTTGCAACTTCGGCTCGTCTCTTTGCCTGCTCAGCGATTTCAGACAGTTCTCTGTAGCTGCTTTTTTCGGAGAAAAGACTAGAAGATTCGGGTGCTTGTAGACCGTGTAAGGTCCTTTGAGCTGTAGCCCATTGAGCTTCTCTTTCCTCCCTACCGTAATCTTTCTTGGTGGTGAAGGCAGTCTGTTCTCAAAGAGAGCAAAGTAAATGCAAGAATCTAGCTTTTTTTTTTAAAGAATTTAGAATTTATATGTACCCTGTTATCGAGCAAGGTATGCCAAGCCTTCCCGCTCAAAGCGTAACGAGTTGCAAACTTCAAAAGGTCAAGGGGGAAATAAAAGATAATACTGTATAGCCATATAACACCAGCCCATCCCCATCCAACGCCTTTCATCATTGCAAAACTCATGTTTGCGTAGACAGCTATTATTGTAGCAACCTGAAGTTTCGAGGTTGTGACAGGTCAATGATTAACAAATTACATGTATGATGCTTCATGAAAAAGAATTACGAATTCATACCATCTGTGCCAAGAGGAAAGCACCAACTAGTAGCAGTCCAGGGCGCTCAACAAAGGACCAGCTGCGAGACCGAGTGACAAATATCAAAGCCTGGCTTACAATACTCACTTGTAGGTATAAAGCTGCCACCATTTCATCGTGATTGTCCCTTATAGATTTCAAACCAAATTTATCCTGCATTAGCAAACCAGGTATCATATATTAATCTGCAGTCCCAGAAAAAGTTCGTTATAAAAGAAGCCAGATATTCTCCTACCGTGAAGAAGTCAGTATCTTTAATCAAATAGAAGAATATAACAGTCATCAATGCCAAGTAACCTCCTAGGACAATTCCAGTAGCAAAGATCTCTTTCAATTTCCAGCTATCAGGCATGGGAGATGGCTTAACTCTATCCTTTGATATTGTCATAATTGTTCCTTAAAGTTATAGAGATGAATGCCTTCAGTCATTTGCAAAGTAAGAGATTCCAAGCAAGTGATAGTCGTAGTTATTAATATACTCACCATCATTTAAAATGGCAATGATCAAAACCATGAATGGAGAAAAATCGAATTCCCATATGAGAGCAATAAGCATGAAACCGAACTGAAAGTTTGCAAAGATACTTAAACATATCAATCAACAGCTGTTGTTTATTAAAGCTGATCACAAAATTGAAAGATACTCATATATACATACCACAATACGAATTGTGATAGAAACAGCATAGATCTGCAAAAAGAGAACTAGAAATGTAATAAACTATTGAGTCAAATAATAACTTGATAACATTGTTAAGAATAGAAAAAAGACGGAAAGTGACTAACAGTGTAGTTTTTCATCCTCTGAAAAATTGCTCTACTGGTCAAGACCGCACTGATGATGACACTCAAACCAGGCTCTGTAAGCACAATGTCAGAAGCACCTCGTGCTGCATCTGTAGCATCAGCAACAGCAATTCCAATATCTGCCTTCTTCAGGGCAGGAGCATCATTCACACCATCTCCTGTCATTCCACAAATGTGCTTCCTCTCCTGCAACTTCTTCACGATTTCATATTTATGCTCTACACAGTTAGAAATTAATGATATAGTGAGAAGAACTGTCTCAACAATGAAATGTTTCTGAAACACCACAGTTTTCTAGTTTCTAGCAAGCTAGTATCCTGATAACACCCACCAGGAAATACACCGGCAAACCCATCTGCCTTCTCAATCAACTCTTCTACAGGAATGGATATGCTAGAATCCTTGTCTTGACCAAGTAAGGAAGCAGATGGATACATATTTGTTCCCATGCCAAGCCTCCGGCCAGTCTCCTTTGCAATAGCAAGTTGATCACCTGGCCATTACAAAAACCTTTCAAGTGAGCAATTTAGAAAGAAATTGTTGAAGTTTTCAAAGCAGACCAATTAAACCATTTATTTACCAGTAATCATCTTGACATTTACGCCAAGATTGAGAGCCCTGCGGATGGTTTCTGCACTGTCATGCCTTGGAGGATCAAAGAGCGGCAACAAACCAACAAACTGCCATGGTGTGCCAGGGCTTTCCTTTGTTTTCTCGGGAACTTCCTGGAAACATAATAAAACTTTCTGTTAGAATACAAATCTGAACAAAAGAGAAACGTGGTTCAACATCAGGGTTAGGTTTTTACCCTGTCTGGCACCAGCCAATGACCGAAGCCCGCGTTCAGCAAATTTGTTAATAACAGAATGAACCTTTTTCTTAACGTCCTCTCTACAGTTACAAAGCTCCACAATCTATTTCCATCAATGAAAAAACTAAAATAAGTAAATGACATGTCAACCTTTTCAATAATGTCTTGCAATCTAGGAAAAACAAAAAATACGTATGTCAAGGTCACCTGCTCGGGGGCACCTTTACTCGCTCTATGCCAGTTGTCATTAGAATCGATGTAAGTCAAAGCGGTCCTCTTGTCCACAGGATTGAAAGGGAAAAAGTGTACTTCCCTAATACCAGCTCTTGCCTTAAAAAATATACATAAAATTTCTTCATAAGAACTCACTCACAGTTATTCTTTTTGAAAGTCATTAACAGACAAATACTAATTAAAAAGAAACACTACAAACCTCCTTTGGATCACCAAGCATTCCAACAATGGCAGCATCAATAGCATCCTGATTTTCAATTCTAGAAGCCCGGGCAGCAAGCAGGATAACATGTTCTTTATCCACACCTTTAGCAAAAACCTCAATCAAGTTACTGTCAACACTAAGCTTGTTCAGGGTCAGTGTTCCCGTCTTATCACTGCAGAGCACATCCATGCCAGCCATCTCCTCAATGGCAGTCATCCTCTTAGTGATAGCACCCTGCTGAGATAGGCGGTGAGATCCAATAGCCATTGTCACGGATAAAACAGTGGGCATAGCGATAGGAATGCCACCAATTAAGAGAACCAGGAGATTGTCAATTCCATCCCTATACTTGCGACGTTGAATTGGGTACATGACTACAATTTCAATCAACATTCCAACTCCAATGGAACAAATGCAGAAGTTCCCAATGGAAGTGAGCACCTTCTGGAAGTGTCCAACTTGGTTGGTGCTATCCACAAGATGTGCAGCCTTTCCAAAGAAGGTATGAACACCAGTAGCAATAACAATAGCTTCAATTTCACCTTGTTTGCAAGTTGAACCAGAAAAAACTTCGTCCCCTGGATTCTTGGTCACAGGAAGTGATTCTCCAGTGAGGGCCGATTGATCAATTTTCAATGCATCACCCTCGAGAAGACGGGCATCAGCAGGAACAATATCTCCTAATTTGATACTAATGATGTCTCCTGGAACCAGAATTGCAGCTTCCTGCTCGGCCCATTTACCATCCCGAAGCAACTGTATATGCCACCATTAAACATGAGAAAATCTTATAATATTACTATTCAATACTAAAATAGGGTTCACGCCTCACATGTTTATCATGATTTAGAGCTTATTTGCTATAATTCCTAACCTCATTTTTCTACTGTATATATATGACTTCATAAGCTTGTGACTAGTAAGTTATCAAACTTGTTAATACCTTCGTTTTAGGGGCAAGACCAGCCATGAGAGCTGCAGCAGCATTCCCAGCATTATTTTCCTCGATAAAACTGATAGTTGAGTTAATTATCAACAAGCACATAATTCCTACAAAGTCTTGCCAATCCGGGGGCCTCCCGTTTCCATTTGCCAAAACAATGGCCATCAATGCAGCAGCTTCCATGACCCATGAGAGTGGATTCCACATAAAACCCAGAAACTTGAGTAGTTTGCTTTCCTGCTTATTGAGAACAACAAAAACATAAATAAATTTGTAACAGGGTTTCATAATTGTAAGATTAAAAAATGAGGGACCATATTTTAATAAAGGAAACCACCTTTTTCTCTTCTAGTTTGTTGGGTCCAAAGATCTGAAGCCGGTTCTCTCCTTCGGCTGAGCTTAAACCCTCCTTGGTGCATTTCAACTGCTCAAACACTTCATCAACTGGAATCCGTTCCTGAAAAACATAAATTATTTCAAATTTAGACTTCCCAATACTAAACATTGACCAAATTTCCAAAATTAATTCCAATCACAAATGCTAAAACTAGTAAAAACACTAAACATGTCCATATGATTTTTCTTTCACATGATTTCGAAATTCACTAAACATGGCCTATTTAGCAAAATATATTATATACTTAATTCATAAATTGAATAAGATTGTCTTTTGGGTGTCAACTTTTGGCCAATCAGAACACAAAAGAGTTGACTGATGCTGTGACAAAAGATCAAAACTGGCCCATTAAGCAGCGTGAACACCACGTGCCGTAAACTAAAGTTTGGTATCAAGGGTCCCCTGATAGTGATCATTACCAAGGGCAAGATGGGAAATAATGAAAATATGATCGATGATACCAAGAAAAGGAGGATGAATCAGAAGGTGTCAGAACCGTCTGATCTAACAATTACTAAAAGCAACGGTTGAGGAAAGTTCATCTTCCAGAAAAAACACGAAAGTGTAAAGTACCACGGAAAAGTACCAAAAATTCCTATTGATATAAACAAAGGAATTAATAGAGAGAGAGAGAAAGAAAGATGCTTAACGCAATAAACAAATACAGAAACGTAAAGAGTAATTGGCGATATGATTTCCGCATAACACCTCAGAATATTTTCTGTTTGTTTCTCGAGAAAATTCAGAAGAAAATTAACCTCTATTGCTTCTATTTCATCACGTCAACAATCAAACGGATTATTAGGTTAAAAAATTGAAAAATCGCAAAATCGCAAAACGATTAATCAACAGATCAAATCAAATGAAAATTTTCCATATCTGTCTGATTTAAACCTAAAATCTCACAATCATCAAAACTAAACAAATGAGAGAAAATTGAAGAGAAAATACCAGATCAACACTCTCGTTTTTTATTCGATCCAGAGAAATTCCATTGCCATCAGTCATCTTTCTTTTTCACCAAAAACAAAGCGATAAACAGCAAAATCACACTCCGAAATCTAATAGAATCAGATCATAAACACATCATTTCAATTAAGAAAGATCGAAATCGCGGCCATTGATGAAAGTGAAGAGCAAAACCAGAGCTCTCTGTACTCTACTGCGAATTTGGGGATTTTTCACTGATTCCACGCCTCGCCTTTTATACTCCTACTGAGACCATCAAACGACCTGTCGTTTTTAAAGTTGAAATTCACTTATTTATGCTGACGAACTTAGCGATTCCTTGGAATCCTAACGGAAATTTTTCTATGCTACTGTGTACTGAACATTTGTCAAATGAAAACGTGACACGTCAACAAAATTCACGGTTATTGCTTACGTGTCAGCGTCCTATTCGATGTAGTTTGCATGCACGATTTTCTCGATTTAAACCGCTGACTATTTCTTTGTGGGCTCCACTTTGCTTGCGTGGCAGTAAGATTCCTCCACGTGTCAAATAAAGATCCTCTGTTTTGACTAGTGAGTAGTCAAAAAATATTTTATCAAATGTTTGAAATTTTAATAAAAAATTAAATTTTGAATTATTTGAGTATTTGTGTTGAGATATATTTGTAATAAGATATACATATATATTTATCATTAAATTTTTTAATTTGGTAAAAAACAAATAAAACCCTTTAATTTGAATGTACATAAAATCCATATATTTGAATGAATAAATAAATAAATAATATTAGTTTAGTGGGACCCACTGGATAAAAATAATAAAATAATAAAAAAAGTGGATTTTTGACACTTTGGTTTGGTCCCATTATTTATTCGGAAAGACCATTGTAATTTGTCAGCTACTTTATTGGCCGTTGGATTACTCTTAATAGTAGTGGACGGTTCAGATGTTTGGAAAATATTAATATAATATTAAAAGGAGCAAGCAGCGGTTATGTGGAGCCCACACGCACGTGATGCAATCCAGAAGTTCGTTATATGTTTCTGAATTAAATTCTAAAATATATATTTTTTTAAATAATTAAAATTAAAAATTCATTTTAAAAAATTGGAGTAAATAAATAATGCCATGTATGATTTAAATTAATTTAGATTAAATGAAATTTAGTCGGTATTAAGAAAGGAGTAAAGATGAAGAAGGAATCGCTCATATTTGGATAATCTCTTATTTCTCTTCGCATGTTTAAAATAAAACAAGAAATTTTGCACGGATGAAAGTTAGGCTAAAATGTGGAATTATCGAACCCGAAACCCATGCTTAACCCTAATCACGAAATTGTCAATTAAGTAAGTATTTTTAATTGGTTGACATAATTGAAATCGTTTCGATTACTTGAATCATTTATCCTACTTGACTTGAACATTTATAACACCAAAGATTTGCCTCATCTAACTTTAAATGAATAGACACGGCTAGTGTTGATGACTCAAAAAAGTGGTGGGTATTAGGAAAAGTAATAAAAGATTTGAAGTAATTAATATACCAATTAATTGAAAATCCTCAATTTTCCCAATAATTTTTTCTTGATTTAGAAAAGAACGAACGTGGTTAAAGAAAATCAAATAAAAACACGTCAAATTGATAGCCTACCTAAAACCTCTTGACTAAGCGAATAAGCTTGTGAGATGCACATGCATGTCTTAAACTCAGTTGTTGCTGGTCCAAGTATGATGTGTTCGACTAACGTCCGCCTTAAAACTTTTCTATTGATAGACCACTAAGTTTTCCACTTATGATCAATGCAAGGTCCTAACACTAAAAGAATGAAAGAAAAATAATTGGCCTAAAAGAAAATAGCATCTTTGATTTAAGGAGATCCATCCCTTTTTTATCCGACCAAACCAATACTTTTTTTTTTTTTTTATGAGTATGGAGATTCTCTATGGGTAGATATGAATGACAAAACAAAATGGGTTGATAAATATTCTTACTTTGTTGCTGAAAATGGTCTTAAAGTTTGAAAATATGGAAAGTAAATGAGATACCCACTTATATGTAGAGGTCCCCTCCCTCAAGAATGGGATGTTTGATTCTAGCTTTGCTCTCTTTTTAGGGTCATCCTCAAACCTTTAACCCTAGTTTTTATGATATCATTCATAAAATACATCAAACCAACTCATTTATATCGACTTTCCACCACCATGGAATGCTTGGGTTGAAACGAGAACTTTGTGTTTAAAGAGTTGCACTCAACTCCAATGTGAATTCCATCTAATGGGAGTCATCAATTCTGCTACACAAAAAATACCGCAATCTTCTATTTTAGAGACTGAGGGCATACAAGTTTTTTTATTGGGTGGACAAGGAGAAAAGTTACAGCAGTATAGTATGTAATCTGTTTCCTAGCCGATTAACTAGAGAGATGTTGGTTTCATCCCTACTTCAAATGGATTCTTGGCAGTTTTTTTCGATAAAATTGGAAAAGTACGAAAAAAGAATCGAATGCTGTTGTGTAATACAAGTATGGTATGACAAAATGCAACCACGTCATAGTTGCGTTTAAACAATCTCAACTAGACTGATGTCAACTATGATTGGGTTAAACAATCAAACCCTTAAATAAAGTTTGTTTCTGCAACAAAATAAATTACCTGAAAGCAACCCCTCATGTAAGATTGACAAAACTGCAGGCAACCAAATTTCAAGCAGCTGCAACTGCTAAAGAAAATTTGATAAAATATTGTTGCTCAGGGCCGGGTTCAGAAAATATGAGTACTGAAAAACTAAAATCTTATGGTTAAGCTACATAGTATGAAATGAGAATTGTGTACCTTTAGTAGATGGCTCGTCCTGAGGTTTCATGGCTGGGAAGAGAAGTACTTCCTGTTTCTCATAGCAACGAAGGAAAAGTGAGTTACAACTTTAAAAAAAGAAAAAAACTCTATGAATAGAGTTAGAAGCAAAACAGACCTTAATATTCTGTGAATCAGTTAAAAGCATAGTTAATCGATCAATGCCCAAGCCCCAACCACCAGTAGGTGGCAGCCCATATTCAAGAGCAGTACAAAAAGTTTCATCTAAAGGCATTGCTTCATCATCCCCTGATTGTCGATCCTAAGAATTTGAACCATACATTTCCTTCAGATAAAAATAAACATAACTTTGTTGAAGATTTTACAAAGAAACTAGTGTAACGAGTACTACCTTGAGTTGTTCAGCAAATCGCTGGCGCTGTACAACAGGATCATTCAATTCAGTGTATGCATTGCAAACCTGAGAAATCAAAGAGCAATATAACCAAGGAGCATGAATTAGTGACCAATATTAAACGAAAATGAAAGATTACAAGTAAATCGAAGTTACATACTTCATGCTTGTTCACAAATAATTCAAAACGTTCGGTTAGGCCAGGCTTTGATCTATGCCACTTCGCCAATGGACTCATTATCTCGGGATGGTTAATGATAAAAGTAGGATTTACACACGTCTCCTCCAGAAAGTGGCCTACAAGCTGCACAGATGATGAATTATTATGAAACAGAAATTAAATAAATCAATACTGCATGTATAGTTTTTCCCTTGTGGCATGTAATTCTAATAGCCGATCTTATGACTGTTGATGAATTTGGAAGTCTTTCCGGAGAAAATAATAAGTAAATATATAATTACTTTGTCCAACAAACGAGTTGTTGTTTGAGGAGGGGGACATTTGACATCAAACTTAATGCACGCATCTGCCAAATATTTATTGGCTTCAACACCAGCTATGTCCTTTGGTATGTTGAGGTTTGCCATCTTCTCTAAGTCTTCGATCATGTCAATTCTTCTGCAACAATCAAACCATCACATGAGTTTCTCTGGAAATAACATTATAGCAACTTAGTTAAATGTAAATGACAGATAAATCGAGTCCAAGGACCTGAAAGGAGGCGTGAAGTCTATTTCAATTGGATCCTTATCAAGCCCATTTGCATGATATTTAATTTTATACCCACCGGTAAGTTCCTTGACCATCCCTGTTTTAGATTGATGGCATCACGGAAACAAAAATTAAAAGTAAAATATTTGATAAGAAAAAAGAAATAATACATCTAGGTAGCTGAGGATGGGGTGAGGTTGACTTAGGTAGGCTTCAAGACCAAATCTTGCTGAACAAAGTCGCAAAACATATGATTAAAATATAAAAGAAAAGATATTCTCAAAACAGCAATTACCACTCAACATTTTCTCAGTGAGGTCCATCAAGTCATTGTAGTCCGCAAAAGCCATATAAAACTCACAGGTAGTGAACTCGGGATTATGAGTCAAATCAATTCCCTCATTTCTAAATTGTTTTCCAATCTCATAGACACGGTCCAACCCACCAACAACCAGTTCCTTGAGATAGAGTTCAGGTGCAATACGCATGTACAGCCTCATGTTAAGGTCATTGTGAAAAGTAACGAATGGTCGGGCAGCTGCACCCCCAGCAATCATGTTCATCATAGGTGTTTCAACCTGAAAGGATAAATTTCATTATTGAACTAAAAAAGGGAAAGGACATGACATGCCTCAAGGCATAATGCATGAGAGCAAAGAACTAATCAGATTATCAAGGAGAGGACAAACCTCTAAGAAATCAAGATCATCAAGAAAGCTTTTAATATATTTGATAACTTTAGATCGGGTCTTGAATATTTGTCGGACTTCCAAATTCAACATCAAATCCAAATAGCGCTGACGATATCGAGTTTCCTACAGAAGAAGCAAAAATTTCATTAACCACTATTAAAAAGAGGGGGAAGGAAAAAAGTAAGAGTATGCACAGGAGGAATAGGGGGCGTGGGGTGTAAAAAATTGAACTAGATTGAAACTTACTTGATCCTTCAAAATATATGTTTCAGGATTTCTGGTGCTTCCTGGGACCCATATATCGATTTTCTACACCAAAGTAAGAATGTATAGATATACCTCAAACCCAGCAGTGTTAAGTCAGCTACAAAATGAACTTTGTTTACCTTCGCACTAGCACTATCTGAACCAGAGACAGCTTTTTGCCTAGGCATCATATGGAGACAATGAGATAACACCACGAAGGACTTTGGGAAAATGCTGAGCTCTCCCCTCTTAGTTTTTCCTAAAGGAAGGACGGCATCACAAATACAGAAACTGCAGATTTTTTTTTGCCATACTAGGGGTACAAGCACTACAGATCATGATTCAAAATGAGGTAGCATCCACCACAGGATTCCATGGTGAACAATGCTTCAAGCTAACGGAAAAAACACCACAAGTAAATTTATATTTATGGTTATCTTACCTGGAAACCCAGTAACACCAACTATATCCCCACGCTTCACACTACCATGGAACTTAGAGAAATCAACTTCTGTCATGCCTGAACGACTACAAAACAAAATAATTTATCATGCATCCTGAATCTATGAAAGAAATGAGGGAAAAGGTCAAGGGAGAAGCTAATGACTGATAGCAAACTAAAACCAGCAAAGTACCTTGGCAAACCACTACATAATTAAAAGTTCATCTACAAAAACACATGTTAACCAGCTATGAAAACTACACCAGATGAAATATGTAAGATGTACAGATTATTCGTTTTTGTCTAACTGGAATTTTTTGAACGAAACCATGCCATTTCAAGATTCAATCTATGATAAGAAAAACCAAGGGAAATAATTTTTTTTTATGTGCTTTTCAAGAAAGAGATAGTACATAATAATTCCATTTTCTCAGCAATATGGTAGATCAAATCTCAAAAAGAATACAAATGAAGAAAGAAGCATAATTGAGCCATTTGTGATAAGAGAAGATAT
>JAYMTB010000885.1:0-12335 GCA_036897585.1 Francoa sonchifolia
TAATAATTATTTTGAATCAAAAAATTATATAATTATTATAATTTAATGTTAAAAAAAATTTATTTTGATTTTATAAAAAAATGTTTTTTATGCGTAATGTTGATCCATCCAAAAGCTTAATGTGGATCATTAATATTAATTTTTGCTTAAAACGTGAACTAATACTTAGTCTTACTTTGAGACGAGTCACAATAAACAGAATACATGGCTAATTAAGAATGAATTACAGCAATGGAAATACGAACTCAATATCTCTTACTCTAATACCATATTGAATTACCGATTATTCAAAAACTTAAGTTATTAAATAATGATATATCTAACTGGTGGTACCACGTCATCCAAATGAGACCACTAATGGCACTACACGTTTCGGAAAGGGTTCCACAGTATTTGTCCCATTTCGTGTGGTTATTCTGAGGTAGGAATGTCGCGGTGCCTCCATGGCTAGGAATCAAGAAAGTCCAAAACGGGCCCATCTAATTCACTTCCGTTGTAAACCAGTATTACCAAAAATTGAATAAAATTGGAGGCTTCAAATAACAAAGTCAATTAAAATTAATGATATTTTAAAGAGATCGCAATTATTTGAAGAATATTCGGACATATGTTCAGAAAATATATTTCTTATAATATGCTCTACACTTACCATTTAGATAGATCTTGTGTATTAGATTACTCAGATATTATTATCGGACGTGGTATTTGTGTCAAAAGATCTGTAAGCCAGCAATATCAACCCTTTGAGACCGAGAGGCATATCTTCTTAGCCAAGCATACCTGCTACAGTACTATTACAGTGGCCCTGTCCAACTACCTCAATTTGGATTAAATTAATTGTAATGGAATTCGAATAAGAGAATATAATGTAAAAAAATTATACTTTCGAGTAAAATTCCCAATATTAAAATTTAAAATAATTATGATAGAATCTAATAATCTCCTACCCTCTCTCCCTATCTAATAATTCCATTTTGTCAGTTTGCATTTTGATTTTTAATTTCAAATGGCTTTTGCGTTTTAAATTGATTAAATAATTTCTGAAACATGTTCGCTTTTTGAAAAATGTGTTGTCTCTTGAACCGTGTTTAATTTTTAATTAGGTGCTATTGTAAAAGTCTGGGTCTTGTATGACATAATTTTTTTTTTAAGCATTATTTATATTTTTTTGTAAGTTTCGGGAATTTGTATCGTCCTTTAATCCTCTTAGAATTGCTTTTGGTTTTCGATATTTGTATTTATTTTCTTTTATCTAAAAACAAATAGAAAGTTGTACAAATCAACAAGGTGGCCGTCCATGTTTAAAAAGATGCTCTTTGACCTTATCAACAAGTGTCCAATTTCTTCTTCTTTTTATGCACATGAACCATAGCCATTGACACCACAGAAACTCAAAACTCAGTAATGGAAGTGACCAATAGGTTCATAGCAATTAAGGGTCACATAAATGGTGTACCAAATGAGTCTGATTTTGAGGTCAAGGTTGCACCACTTTTGCTGTCAGTTGTGCCTGGTTCTAATGACATTATTGTCAAAAATCTCTATGTTTCCATTGATCCTTACCAATTGAATAGAATGAAGAGTTCTAGTTCCTCTCAGAAAGCTATTCCTTTCGCTGCTGGCATTAGTCCGGGCGAGGTGTGTTTACTCATTAGTACAAATTTTATAGTTCATGTAACTGTAATATCCCAGATTTTTTATATAGTCAATTTAGTACTGTATGAGATCTGAATTATCTGTGCAGGAAATTGATAGTTACGGAGTGGGAAAAGTTGTGGTTTCTGATAATGAAAAATTTGAGAAGGATGATTTGGTGATTGGGTTAATTAAATGGGGAGACTATAGTGTTTTGAAAGGAGGAAATTACATGTTAAATAAGTTGGATTCAATGGGATTACCACTTTCTTACCATGTCGGAATTCTAGGTAAATTTGATCAATTTTGGTATCTGGGTTTTTGTTTCGAGAATTATATGTGAAATGGGTCAGTTTGATATTACTGAAATTTTTTCAATTTTTGCAGGGTTTAGCGGATTGACAGCATATGGTGGATTTTTCAAAGTATGTGAGCCAAAAAAAGGGGAGAAAGTGTTCGTATCAGCTGCATCTGGTTCAGTTGGAAATTTGGTTGGACAATATGCTAAACTCTTTGGTTGCTATGTTGTTGGTTGTGCTGGTACCGAAGAAAAGGTCACTTTCACTTTTTTCTTTTCAATAAGTAGATCAAAGTTTACACTTCTTTTCAATATAGAAGTGTAAACTTTCACTATGATTTATAGCTATGATTGACTTCAATTTATAGGTAGACCTTCTAAAAGAAAAGCTCGGATTTGATGACGCATTCAACTACAAACAAGAAACTGATCTAAATTCGACCCTGAAAAGGTTAGAGATTTTTTCAGAAAATTTTTAGTAGAGTATATGATATTGAGTTTTGTTCTCACTGACTCAATATGCAGGTATTTTCCCGAGGGAATAGACATATATTTTGATAACGTGGGAGCAGAAATGTTAGAAGCAGCAATTGCAAACATGAACACATTTGGCAGAGTAGCTGTTTGCGGAGTAATTTCTGAATACACAAATGCAGGCAAAAGAGCTGCACCAAATATGATTGATGTTATATATAAAAGAATCAAAATTCAAGGCTTTTTGGTTCTAGATTACATGAATGTTCATCGCGATTTGATTTCCATTACTCGCGATTATCTTCAATCGGGCAAAATTCATGTGCTCGAAGATATTTCACATGGAATTGAGACCATTCCTTCTGCTTTTATAGGACTATTTTGTGGCAGTAATATTGGAAAAAAAATTGTGAAAATTGCTAATGAATGAACAAGAATATTAATACTTGTTCATTTTTAGTAATGATTTCTTCTTAAATGAAAGTAGTACTAATAGAAACAAAATTTCTAGAATAATTCAATTTTATCCACCCTTAGCTAATTTTAAAACTATGACACTTTCCGAATTTGTGACTTAATGACTTGCAGTCACGAATCCAACGTGCTCCATTGAAGTCACGAGTTCAGTGCCACAATGATTCAATAAATTTGCGATTTCATACACATAATGTTGTAAATTGACAAACAGATAGTTATTTTGGAAGGAAAAATTCGAGATCCGAAATTATTATTTTTCAACATAGGTGTAACACACACAAGTGTCACTACATAAATATGTGGTGCAAATTTTGTGCCAATTTTGATGATTCAAAGAGCCATTGCTACTGCCCAGCAAAGCAACAGCATCGTTTTCCTTGCGCGAAAATGCAAGAATCTAAACCAGTTGAAGCAAATTCATGCCCATCTCCTCAAATTCCATCTACCGGAGAATTGTTTGGCCATTGGTCCAGTTCTATCTGTTGCTGCAACGTCGAAGGATGCGTCTTGGTTCGCTTACGCTCGGTCGATTTTCGAGCAGCTTTCTTGCCGGAATACTTTTGTTTATAATACGATGATTAGAGGGTATGTTCAATTGAATTTACGTGTGGAAGGTGTATTGTGTTATTTGGATATGTTGAATTGTGGTTTTGTGGCTAATAATTATACTTTTCCGCCATTGATGAAAGCTTGTACGATGATTGTTGTTGGTTCTGGGTTGAATAGAATTGGTAGAATTGTTCATGCCCATGTTGTTGAATTTGGATTTGGTGATGACCCTTTTATTCTTAGTGCATTGATTGAGTTTTACTCTTCGATTCGTGATGTGGATACTGCAAGGTATTTGTTTGATAAAAGTCCTGAGAGAGATGTGGTTATGTGGACTGCTATGATTGATGGGTATGGGAAGATGGGGGATGTTGAAGAAGCACGAATGTTGTTTGACGAAATGCCTGAGAGAAATGCATTATCATGGAGTGCGGTAATGGCTGCTTATTCACGTGATAGTGACTTCAAAGAGGTTTTATCTTTGTTTGCGAGAATGCAGGAAATTGGTATAACGCCTAATGAGTCGGTTCTTGTTACTGTTGTCACTGCCTGTGCTAATCTTGGTGCAGTCATGCAAGGGCTGTGGGTTCATTCTTATGCTGAGCAGCATAATTTTGACGCAAATCCTATATTAGCTACTGCGTTAGTTGATATGTACTCGAAATGTGGTTGTGTGGAATCAGCCTTGGCAGTTTTTGAGGGGATTTCTGATAAGGATGCTGGAGCATGGAATGCTATGATTTCTGGTGTTGCGATGAATGGAGATGCAAGAAGATCACTTGAACTATTCAACAAAATGATCGAAAATGGGACGCAACCAACACATACCACATTTGTTGCTCTCCTCAGTGTTTGCACGCACACAAGGATGGTAAACGAGGGCCTTACATTGTTTGAACAGATGAGCACCCTTCATAGGGTTGAACCCCAATTCGAGCATTATGCATGTGTCGTTGATCTCTTGGCTAGAGCAGGAAGATTAGAGGAAGCCGAGAAGTTTGTTCTCGATAAAATGGGAGGGTATGAAAAGGCAGATGCTAACGTGTGGGGAGCGATGCTGTGTGCGTGTAGAGTTTATGGCAACATTGAAATCGGAAACAGAATTTGGAGAAAGCTAGCAGATATGGGAGTAACAGATTGTGGTACTCATGTGCTTTCGTATAACATGTACAAAGAAGCCGGCTGGGAAATTGAAGCGAAAAAAGTAAGAAAGTTGTTATCACAATTACAAACGAAGAAAAAACCCGGTTGCAGCTTAATAGAGGTCAATGGTGCGATGGAAGAGTTTTTTGCAAACAATCTTTCTCATTCACGCGGACAAGAAATACGCAACATACTCGAATCTCTATCCATAACGATGAAACTAAAAATGTTTTAGTACTTAAATTTGAACTCGAATACAGAAAAATGTTTTTATTTTGTCACTAGTTAATCCTTAAAAAAAAAAATTAATTTATTTTTTTTTTAATTATAATTAAAATAAATGATTACTAATTTACTATATATTTCCTCACATTATAACTTCTCTTCATTGCTCAAGTCAGTTTTCCCCAATTTCTTCACTGAAATTAGGGTTTAGGGTTTCAGTTTTCGCCATGGGGAAAGGAGAAGCGCCTTTAAGCGATGGCATGGTGAAGAAGATCTTGCTTTCCTACGCCTATGTGGGGATATGGATTGTCCTCAGCTTTACTGTAATCGTCTACAACAAATTCATCTTGGATCGTAAGATGTACAATTGGCCTTTTCCGATCTCGCTGACGATGATCCACATGGGTTTCTGCTCCACTCTCGCTTATCTTCTCGTTCGTGTGTTAAAGCTTGTGGAGCCGGTCACTATGTCTCGTGATCTCTACTTGAAATCCGTAGTACCCATTGGTGCACTTTATGCTATTTCTCTTTGGCTTTCTAATTCTGCTTACATTTATCTTTCTGTTTCGTTTATTCAAATGCTTAAAGCTCTTATGCCTGTTGCTGTTTACTCAATTGGCGTTTTGTTTAAGAAGGACTCTTTTAAAAGTGATACTATGGGTAATATGCTTTCGATTTCTGTTGGGGTTGCGATTGCTGCATATGGTGAAGCTAAATTTGATACTTGGGGTGTGATTTTGCAACTGGGTGCTGTTGCTTTTGAGGCTACTCGGTTGGTTATGATTCAGATTTTGCTTACTTCGAAGGGTATTACATTGAATCCAATTACTTCTCTTTATTATGTTGCACCCTGTTGTTTTGTGTTTTTGTGTGTCCCGTGGTTGATTGTGGAGTTGCCGATATTGAGAGAGACATCAAGTTTCCATTTTGATTATGTGATTTTTGGGACTAATTCGGTGTGTGCATTTGCTTTGAACCTCGCGGTGTTTTTGCTCGTGGGGAAGACGTCTGCTCTGACTATGAATGTCGCAGGTGTGGTTAAGGATTGGTTATTGATAGCTTTCTCCTGGTCTGTTATTAAAGATACTGTGACTCCTGTGAATTTGTTTGGGTATGGGCTTGCATTTTTGGGAGTTGCCTATTATAATCACTCCAAGCTCCGGGCGCTTAAAATTAAGGAGGCACAGAAGAAAGCGCAACAGGCAGATGAGGAGGCTGGGAGTTTATTGGAGAATAGAGAAGAGGAAGTGGCAGGAAGGAACAAGGAGACACAAGATTGATTACATAGTTGAATTGAATTCAAGTTTATTGCCAAGGTTGGAGGTTTTGATAAGAGCTTTGAGCATGCTTGCTGAGAGGCCTTTACCTTGCAGGCTTAAATCATCTATATTGACCAGGTTCTTCGTGTATGTTATATGTATTATTTATGTTCTTCTATCCCACTTTAGTTATTATCATCACTTAGTGAAATTGGGGTTTCAAGTTATTTGTGTTTATGTACCATTCAATTTTCGTGCTAATAGAACGTATGATTTATGGATATTTTGGTACTACCTTAGGCGGATTACTTATTTACTTTAATTGGATCCTTTCTTGACCCTCTTATGTGAACCATAATCTTTTCATGTACTCATTTAAAATTCTAATTCTTTGTTGGTGGCAAAAGGTGATTGTTTTTCATGCTGCCATTCAACCCTACGCTCTAGAGTGCTTACTCATTCTAGGAGTCCGCTCGCAGAGTTTGGTTCCAAAGTTACTGTTTGTTACTCTCATTTAATTTTACCTCAACCTTTTCATTAATATCTTCGATTCTCATTCTATCCATTCTTGTGTTTCCATACATTAACATTAACATTCATATTTCAGCTACATTCATTTTATGGAACTTCCATTAATCGGAGAGAGATTACAGAATAATTTCAAGCCACTCCATTGATAAATGTACAAGAAATTAGAAAACCAAACACAGACCATTCTTTTTGTACAGCTTTTTTTATTTTGATAAAAAAAAAAAGAAAAAAAAAAGGGAACTTAATTTTCAACCCTATATATTGACTACCCATTAGAGAACGTCCTCAGCAGCTACAGAGTTCCTGTTACCACCATTCTCCATCTGCAAACTGGGTTTAGGTTTTTGCCCTTTATACCACATTGCACAAACAGCATACATAGCAAAATTAACGAAACTCAATATAGCCAGAAGTCCATAGAAACAATCAAGCCTCCCATAGTTTATATTATCTCCTAGCCATCCATCCTCACCATGACTTCCAGCCGTGACCCTCTTCACCACTGAGACCAAAAAGCTACTGACAAAGAACCCAAGTGATAGAGTTGTGAGGAAAAGACCTGTGCTCATGGTTTTCATTCCTTTAGGTGATTGAGTTATGAAGAAATCAAGCTGGCCTGTGTATATGAAAGCTTCACCGGCACCCACCAAGATGAACTGTGGTATCAAAAGGAAAACACTTAAGGGCAGAGTTGCTATGTTTTGTCCCGCATCTTTTGCCACTGATAATCGTTTCATTTCCACTAGTGATGCTGCTGCCATTCCTATTGCTGATAGCACGAGGCCTATGCCAATTTTCTGTAAGCTTGTGAAACCTATTGCAACATATCCATGTACCACAATTTTGTAAATTTTTCTGGATCGATATAGTGATAAGGTTTAGAAATTTTGGAGAAAGTTTTACCTGGTTTTCCTTTCCGTTTCTTCCAACAAGGCATGATGAAGCGTTCATAAACAGCAAGAGTGATCAGAATAGCAGCAACAAAGAAGACAGTAAGAGAGCCTGCAGGAATTTGGAAATGGCCAAACGATCGTTCCATGGTGGAAGCTTGCTCGACTGAGAAGGTAATCATTTGTGCATATACTGTCCAAAATATGATAGTTGTGGCCCATATTGGTAGTAATCTTATCATCATTTTCACTTCCTCTACTCTTGTTATTGAACACAGCTTCCATGGATTTGCTGTTGTGCCTGTTTTTACGTCAAAATCTCCTTCTCTAACTATGGCTGCCTTGTCCAAGAATCTACAATAATGAGATCATGAAATGGGAATCATTAGATACTTTTGTTACGTAAAAAGAACAGTATGATGAATCTGTTAAGTAGATTCACTGTGAAATCTCTTCAGTATGGCTAAAATCTTAGGCACAGTGTTACAAGCTGTCCCAATTTAGTCTACATTAGTCAAAGGTCACATGATAGGATCTTGGTCGATTCTTATACTATTTTTGAACTACTCAAATCACTGAATAGTATGATATGAGCTATTTCTTCGCTTATCTGATACTGAAAGACCGGTCTAAATCACTGAATAGTAGATTCACTGTGAACTCACTGAATTGTTAGTGAGTTCACTAAATTAATGTCTAATCTTAAACTGAGGAGTAAATTGATGATCTCTTAAAACACACAATCTTACCGAAACTGATTAGTTGGATAAATTCTCGAATCCTCAGGACAATCCTCATACAATAACCCAGAATCGAAAGGAAGATCAATCTTTCTTTTCATGAATGAAGCAACAACAACTTGAAAAATATGAACAATAGGACTCCCCGAAATCTTCTTATATCTATATCTTTTAGTCCCAGATAAGAACACCAAAATGGCTATAAACATAGAAACCGAACAAATCCCATAAGCCCAACTTCTTCCCACTTCATCTTGAATATAAACAAGAACCGTGACAGCCATTAAAGTTCCTGTGCTAATTAAAAAGAAGAATCTGTTGAAGAAATAAGCCATTTGGGATTTCTCATGTTCGTTTTTTTCATCGAATTGATCTGTTCCAAAACCCGAAACACTTGATTTTAAGCCACCAGTTCCTAATGCAATTAGGTATAAGGCTATGTAGAGAATTCCCATTTGAAATCCATTTGCTTGTTTGCATGTGTGAGTTAGAGCTGTATGGCATGCTGGTGGATGTAGACTTGGTAGTTTTGTTGATATTGCTAATGAAGCTGTGCCCTGAAAATCACAACATTTTATCGAAGATTATAAGTAACTTTTACGATAAATAGCTGAATAAAACAGTCTGTTCAATGCACGAGACTCTACTAGTTAAGGGTAATGGGAGAATGTTGGTGTGTCCCACCACAAAAGTGGTAAGACATCCACATTTAGTAGTAAATGCATTATAATTAACCATGTAAATTACCATTAAATGTGGATATTTTATCACTAAATGAGGATCTATTGACCATTTACCCTGGGAGTAAGCAACAATTTCACGTATTAGAGGGAGTAAGATTCACGCTACTCAACCCAAGACTCCCATATTACAAGGTAAGACTATTTTGGTGACTCAAACCTAGAATAACATGGTCATAATTAGAGCTGCAAACGAGCTGAGCAACAAAGTGATCAAGCTCGCTTTGGTAATAACTTGTTGAGCTTGGCAAATAGTATACACACTTTGACGAGTCTTGACTCACAAACTCACGAGCCAACCACAGAATCAGAGTAGGACAATCATACTATTGCCACTAACTTCGCTCTTTTACGACAAATAATGAACGAATTTCTAGTAAATACGTCGAATCAAAGTGAAGACAGACCAGTGCTTGAATAGAAGCAAAGATAGCAATGGTATTGAATCTGCCGAGGAAAGAATCAGCAAGAAAGCCGCCAAGCAAACAAAGGAGAAAACTAGTGCCCATAAAATCAGTCACAATATTGGCTGAAGTTGCACTTGCCAAATGCATTGTTTTGCCCAAATATGTCACTAAGTTTACTGCTATCCCCATTGTTGATAGTCTCTCACATATTTCTATTCCTGCAAATTCGAAAAAATTAAAAATATCATAATGAAATCATGGACTTTTGTGGGTAGGAAAGTGAAACCTATTTTGCTAAAAAATAATAGTCAGTTTCTGTTAAGTCAAATTTTAAGATACTGTTTTACGAAACTGAGACATAAGTTTTCTCCAAATTCCATTTCATGCATAGAATGACAAGAGTTTAAGTTTCATTGTATTTGAATTTGCTCATGTTTTTACCAGTCGCATGGTATCACAGACTAATTCGTGTTAATTGATTCATAGATATTCAAACTCTGATAGATATAACTTCTCTCGAGACAGAAGTGATAGGAAAGACGAACCTAGAATAAGTGAAGCAGGAATCCAACCACCAGTTTTAGATTTTTCAGCTGGTAAACCCTTATAGTCAACTGCATCACCAACAATCCAACCCATTGTTGAGAAATTTTGAAATGGAAAAGTGATTTTACTTGGAAGCTAAAACTTTGATGATGAATTGCTCTAAGCAAGTTTGCCCTTTTATAGGCCAAACTTTTAACTTAAAAGTAAACTCTCCACTAATTGTGTAATAACTTAGACCTATCATTTGTTCTTGATAAAAAGGTATACGGATTAGGTCTATCACATTTTTGAATGGAAAATTCTAGGGATATGATATGATGCCGACCTCACAATAGTATCGAGTTTTGTTTAATTCACTCAATGCTAAAAGAAACAAAATCAGTTATATGATCAAGATCTCTATATTGTTTATTTGTATTGTCTGATATTTTCATTCTAATCTATATAGTATTAGAGTTTGGCTTCACTCAGTCAATATTTAAAAATTAGTTTTGGCGGTGGATTCTTTGAAATCAGTTTAGAATTCCAGTTAAATTGGATTTTATCTTCATTCACTCGATATAAAGAAGCATGCGTCTTATTCAGTAGCTCTATTACAAGAAAACAAAGTTTTAGAAATGAATTTTTTTTTCTCTAAAGGGCTTTTAAGCACATATTTTTCGGTCTAAGAGACAGATACACATATTGCTGTCTAAGTTTGAGTACTATTTAGAAATGAAAATATTGTTGTTTATAATCTGTTGTCTCTAATACCTATTTTATTTGTAATGCTCGTTCCATACATGACTTTTCATTAATATTTAGCTTTGAATTGGGATGGTAAAAGATACGCGGAAATGTTTTTATTAAGAAAAAAATGATACATTAGACAATGTTGTAAATATAAAGGTGATATTGATTGAAGGAAAAAGAAAAGAGAGAAAAGCTGGGAATCTTGAACTTGCATCAAAATCAGTTTTCACCTATATTTTTGGTTGTGAACCTTAGTAATTCTAGGGTTTATAAGTGCTTTTGTTACCCCACAAAATTATGCCTTTTGTTTTCCTATGCATGGACAAATATAAAGAAGGGATGGAAGAAAATTTGGATTCATCATAATCATCTCTTTATCTAGCACACACAAACAATGAAATTATTGTGTTGTTTTCACAATTATTGATTTTGGAAAAGAAAAATTTAATGCTTGACACAATTTAATTGATGAGTCACTTTCTAGGAAAAATGGGTCTTTGCTTTTATTGGATTATTAATCAATGAAGCATGTTAAATTGAGGTCTACATATGAATTTAAATATTAATTATTATTTTTTATATTATTAAGTTGAAATTGAAGTTGAAGTTTTATACATCATTGAATTGTACTCATTAACTCAATGACTTTTATCTCTATATATTGCATTATTTCGTATATATAATTATGTATGTTCTGCGATTGTTCAACTCCCATTATAGACATATTAAAATTAGTTTTTGCAACATGTGTATTAAGTCAATTGTAACGTGTTTATTTGTAATAGGTTGATATTTTAAATAAGGTTTTGGTGTAACAAATACTTTTTCCAAGTTGGTGAAAAGTGAAATAAAAAATTATCAACCTAACACTTGTTTGGCAATACTCTAATTGTACAATTTACTCATTGGTGCAACATTTAGTAGGAAACTTTGATTTATTCCACTATGTTTTGCAATTCAAATAAAATGCTAAGTAAGTTTACGAGAACATCAATTATTGAACTGAAGAGTATGTAGTCTTTTTGTTATGAGATGTTTTTGTTCGAATCCAAAAATTTCAGTAGCTAAATATTAGTTAGCAATAAATTATATTATCATACGGCAAAAAGATACGTGTGTCGTGACAAATTATACTTAGTGAACATTGTCAAAATTCATTATTATTTGGCACCAAAGATTTTGATAATAAAGTGCATAAAATTTTGATACTATGATTGAGAATTGATTGGTTGCATGTATGTGTGGAAATCTTTTGGTTGATGGTCCATTTCATCTTCTATCATTCTTTCTTATGAGAAAAGGATGTCACATTAAGACCCATATCATATGGTCCGAAATAAATCTCTTCCATATCATATATCTTCCATTTCTCTTTATAAATTATATGCTCAACCACGACACAAAAGGGTAGGAGATGTGATGATAAAACTCGGATTGTGACAATATTGTATTTCCATTAGTTTATACGTATAAAAATTAAAGATACGCAAATTTTTAGTTCATAGTAAATATTATTCAACAAACTAAATTTTTATTACTTTTTCATTATTTTAACTTTATAATAGAAAATACTATTTAAGTATTTTGATCGTAAGTCCATCAAATCGAATTATGATCTTTTCACACATCTATATTAAGGACATCTCTTATTAAATTGTTATATATAAATTAATTAATTTTTAATTTTTA
>JAYMTB010000886.1:0-12329 GCA_036897585.1 Francoa sonchifolia
TTTTTTAAAGAACTCTAAACAATATCTGCCATTTGTATGAAATGTTTTACGTGCTTCGACTGCAGGTTGAGAGGTGGAATGAGCAGAGGCAGAATGGAAATTTCCCGGGTCCTCTTTAATTGCATGTCAATACTTGGGCCAACCATGCTTCTGACATGGAAAAGTTGAAATCTCTGTGTGTTTTCTCTAAGCTAATGTCCTGTTTTATTTTCACTGAGTACCTTAATAAGGTACCGCTGCAGCTATCTTTTGATTTTATGGCACCTTACCATTTCACTATTGCATCTGGACAAGAACGTAACTGGTGTCTGACAATTTTATGATGTTCCAATTTACAATTCCGTTTTGGAGTGATACTACTGCTCGTTCATTTATGAAGTTACAATTACAGACCCAAACGCGTTAGTTTATTCGGGTTTTCATGTGTCCATAACTAAACTTAGGTTTGTTCTATATGTATGACCATGAGCCAGGCATGTTATATATAGACAATCACTTTTACGAACCACAGTTTACATCTTGGCTATACATTCATCTAGTTTAAAGCGTAAGAGTTTTATTTATCCAAAAGGAATGGTTCTTCCAAATCATTTCTACAACGTGTCTTTTTGGTAGATTCATCTATAACAATGCTCGTCTCTTCATATTGCAAAACTGCATTTGCCTCTCTGGATTCTTCAACATCTTTAGCTTTCCCCCACAGCACAATATACAATCCAGCAATCACTACTAAGCCACCCAGCAAGCTGAAAACAAACCATTTTGAGTTCTTACTTCTCACTCGTATAATCTAGATCTATCAAGACGGATCAAAGAGTGTTATTACCTTCCAACATACATTTCTTCTCGTAGAAATATGGAAGCCAAGATTGCCACAATAACAGTACATAGCGGATTAAACATCGCGGTATAGACAGGACCCCTTTTCGAAACACACCAAGCTTGAACAACAAAGGATAAAGCCGACCCAGCTCCCTATATTCAAATACCCCTATTCAACTCCGAACCAAATTTTCTCTCGAAAAATAATTTCGTAAAAATACCAAGAAAAACTTACTCCGTATAAACAGCAGGAAAGTTCGAGAAATGAATGCAAATTCCATGACTCCATTTCTTGCTCTACAAAATATGCAACTATGGCTGATTGAATTGTAGCCATGAACAGCATCCATGTCGATGTATATAAATGGTCCGGACATGTTTTCGATATGGGGACCTTATTGAATACGAAAAAAAAAGTTAATTAAAATGCATCTAATTATCAAAAATTACGAAAAAAAAAGACAATTATTACCAGAGTGATGATCCAAAATGACCAAAAACAGCTACTTGCAAATAGAAATAGACAACCCAGAATCCAATTATTGTAATTTTGCAAGCCAAAAGCAGAATTTGTTGGTAATATTTTGGAATTTAGTAACTTTTGACCTCTGAGAAATGCCATAGAAATTGCTCCAATAACACAAAAGATTGTTCCAATTATCTTTGCTATACTTTTCATGCTTTGTGTATTAACTTTCTCCAATCTAGCCAATTCACCGAGCATGAAAAATACGGGTGTGAGTATGACTGTTGAACACTTCGAAACAATAGAAAAAACAGCGTAACGATTAACAGAAAGAAATGTGTATTTACCCAATAATGCTTGCCATTAAGAAGGTGATTGCAGGGATAAGATTAGTCATTGCACTTGTTACTGTTGATGAGGCTAAGTATAATCCTTCAAAATATGCATTTTGATTTGCTGTTACCCTACAAAGAAAAAACATTAGCTTATAGTTTATTTCTCGATTTCTGCCAAGCGCGGAGACATGCTAATCTTTTATGTATCGTTTAATATAAGCAATAAGTCGATTTAGAAATAAATTTACCCGAAAAGAGATGCTATAAATATCCAACAAAAACTCTCAAATCCCAAAAAAGGCTTACAAGATTTCCTGCCCAAACCAAACCAACACCATTAGTTCTATTAGGGACTGAATCTTAGATTTCGTTTCTTTCCGAAATCTGAGAATCACAACCCAAAAATAAAATCATAAGAAATTACCTTACCTTCTTGAGACATAAGATATAGGAGCAAGGACCAAAGTAGCAATTCCTTGCCTATAAACAACAAAAATTCTAGGGCTCATTCCATTCAAAAGGGTAGCTCTGGTCAACAAGGCAAGCCCTGCATATGTGAATTGCAAGATGATCATTGCAATTGCAGGCTTGTAAGCATCAAATCTACCCATTTTTCTGGCCTGCCAAAACTTAGATTATAATGAAAAATGGAGTTATGAAATATAGCAATATACCCTTTATTTATGTGGCGACAAGGGTGTGTGAATGATAGGGAATATTTTGTATTTATGGAAATTAATAATTATTCAAATATGTGTCACTTTGAGTAGTAATCTTATCTTACCAAGAAAAATAATAAACAAATTAAAAATATATTATATATTGCAGCCAATGAAAACTTGAACCGAATTAAGCGTTGCGTTGGACTAAATATTATACATAGATACAAATGATTTGACATTAGTTTAGAAGCCATTACGTTTTTCAAATAAATAATTGTTTGATATATTATCAGAATATAAAATTTCGAGATCGAATACATAGTTATAAAATTGATAACTCTAAAAGGTGAGGCCATGAGGTATATATCATGATTGCATTATCTGAATTCTGAATGTAGATTTTGTCTTTTTTAATGGCTTTTTATAGCATTTAACCACAATATGGATAGATGCAAAGTCAGCATACAAAATTATATACAATAAAAAAGTCGAAAAAAAATAAAATTACCCAACTTGTGATTTGTTGATGGAAGCCTTTTGGAATTACATATTTTTTCGAGTATTTATTAATGCATTGGATTTTTCGCACTTTTATAGATACATGAAGTACTATTTTTTCGATACATGAAACACTAGTTATAATTTTGTCACAATCAAATAATTTATTTAAATTTAACATTGGTTCGTCTGCACTTTAATATCATTATAATCTAATTAATTAGCCAAAAGGGTTCATTAATTAATCACGGTTCTACTTTAATTTCTTCATGATCTTTTGCTTTACCCCATAATACAACATATAGTCCAACACCACCAATCAAACTGCACAAAAAAAAAAAAAAAAAAAAATTTCTGTTTGGTTGCCAAGAAAATGGAGGAAAATAAATTCATACCTTCCTGTATAAATTTCTTCATGAAGAAATATTGCAGCAAGAATTGTGACAATAACTGTACATAAAGAATGAAACATTGCTGAAAAAAGTGGACCCCTTTTTGATATGCACCATGCTTGAATGAAAAATGATACTCCGGATCCAATAATTTCCAGTCATAAATAACGACACAGATCTTTCACTATTTGAATACTACATATATTTTCCGGGCCGACCCAATACTCTTTTAGGGTTCGATTAATGACTAACCGAGTAGAAACAACAAGCAAGTTGTAAATTTGAACTGAGTTTCCAAGCTTGAGGATTTGACTCTAGGAAAAATGCAACTACTGCTGACTGTAAGGTTGAAAAGCAACACATCCAAGCAATAGGTGCAATGACCAAAGTAGCAATGGCTTGTCTATAAACAACAAAAACACTAGGACTCATTCCTTCTAAAAGAGCAGCCCTATTTCCTAATGAGATAGTGGCATACCTAAATTGTAATCCTATCATTGCCATTGTAGGTTTGTAAGCTTCCATCCTACCCCTTTCTATTTCCTAAAACTATCAAGATTTACAAAAACCTAACACTAAAACCTACTATATTATATGCATATGATGTTTATATGACAGCAGGGAGAGAGATTGTAGATCTAGGATTTATTTATATTTATTAACAAGCCTACAAATTATGAGCTGGGATGAGGTCAAATTCATGGTGCCAAATCATTTTTCTTAATAAAAAGACAACTTAATTAGGGATCAGAAAAGGCAAAGATCCATACCTTCTTAATTAATGGGCCAACTTAAATGGGCCAAAAAATTTATATGAACATTTCAAAAGTTTTTCTTTTTAAATACTATATTTAATTATTAAAAATAGGAAATATTCTGAAACATTTAAAAAAAAAATTAGGCTTTAATACCTCTCATCCTCCCTCGACTATTGTCCGTGTAACAAATAGTCTCATTGACTTTCAAAAATCTCAAATAGTCTCTTGAACTTTATTTTTATCCTCTGCCATTAGCCTCCGTTTAATCATTCCATTAATCCTCTGACGTGACATAAACATTGATCCACCTGGCAAATTACAAAGACACGTGAAAAATATTTTGAAATATACCCCTTCTACTTTTAAGTTACAGTACAAATATGCACCTTATACTTTTTAAAATGTTTCAAGACTACCTCTATACTTTTTGAGCTTGTGTAGTATATTTTTTTTTTTTTAAATTGTTAAAAATTAGTTGATTATACACTTAATAAACAAATATATTGTAATCGTGATGAAAAGATAATAAATAAAAAATATATGATAGATATTTAAGTAAAATATGCAACAGTCGTATTCCAAAAATAAATTATAAAAAAATAGAGTACAAGAATCAGCGTAACCAGTACTCATAATTTTTACCATTTCAAATTAAAAAAAATTAAGAAACAAATTTATTGTCTTCTTCAACAAACAAACAAAAATACTAATTGCTACCTCTTTGATCCTTTTTGACAAATTTATTGTCTTCTTCACCGTCTAAACTAAATTAATCCTGAATTTCAAGTTTTCGATTGCCTTTCATCCACAGTTTAAGATAAAAACTTTGTTTAAATCTTTTACCATTACAAGAATAAACTTAAAATGTTTACAGAAACAAGTAGCTTGGAGACAAAATTTGTAAATAAAAACTGTGTCATACATATTTTGTGCAGTATTTTGATCTCGTCATCTTGATTTATGAAAATTGAAGAATTTCAAATCCTGGAGCAAAACAACACTCAATTTGTCTTTTTTATTTTTAGGCTACCAAATGGAGGGCACATATTTTGTGCAGTGTTTTGATCTCGTCATCTTAATTTATGAAAATTGAAGAATTTCAAATTCTGAAGCAAAACAACACTCAATTTGTCTTCTTTATTTTTAGGCTAGCAAATGTAGGGTAGTTGCAATGTTTATAATGTCTTTTTGGCTTGTGTGTTCGAACTGCATGCAACAGTATTTGAAGTTTGATGATACTGTAGTAACATATCTTAATACTTAATAAATTCACGAATACCAATAACAATACTAACTGATAAAGATAAACAAGAACATACACAAATCAATATCATTGAACACAAAATCGTAAAAATCTTTTGATTAGAAAAAATTTGAGTAAAATATAACAAAATATATAGATTATCTTTAACCAGGAAAGAAAATGAGTTTCACAAGACCAAAACTGAACTAATTAAAACAATGACTTAACTGTCATCTTTGTTGTCACCGCGAGAAGAATTTTATTTTGAATTGATGATTTCTCTCACTTTCGAAGTCTGATTTCAAACTTTGTTTTCACGAAGTAGGATTTCACAAATTAGGGTTTTTTGCGTTGTTTGCAGAGAGAGTGATAGAGAATTTTTTTACTTTCCCTTCCAACTTAAAGACTTTTTTATTTCTTTATTTTTAATTTTTTTTTTTAAATTAATGGAAGGTTTAAACGGAGGCTGACGCAGGGGTAAAAAGAAAGTTCAGGGGGCTATTTGAGATTTTTGAAAGTCAAAGAAACTATTTATTACACAGACAATAGTTCAGGAGTCAAAGGTATTTAAGCCAAAAATTTATATACGGTGCAAAAGGTTGACTATAACTACTTAAAATATAATATAAATTTAGAAAAAATTAAGTATAATTTTCTAAAGAGTTTCATTCTTTCATTCTTCCATCATGCTAATCATACAAGGTTAGTGAGCCAAACTTTTATCGAAATCATGTTCATCATTTCTCTTATACAATTAAGGGAAAATTACTTGTTCTAAACACTCAAATTTTTAATCTTTTGTGTAGCGACTAGTTCATTCCTACCAAAAAAAATATATATATATAAAATTTAATGAAAATTATACATTTCCAACCATATAATAAAAAACCCACCAAAACTTTTAAATACTGAGATATAGTAAAGTGGGTGAGGACCAACATTGATATGTCATTATATCAAACAAAATTTTGCATATAATAAAAAGGATATGCAGAACAGAAGGTAAGATCCTCATAATTACTTACCCAACTTCTATTAATTGGACATAGGGACACGTTTTGGTGAGGTCTGCTTTATAATTTCTCCTTATATAGATTGAGTTTCGACGATTTAGTTTCAAATATTAATTTCTTTCAACCATATGTTTTGGTGGGGTTATGGCCAATGAATGACTATAAATAAACCTCTTGCTGGTTTATTGCAGGCATTTTCCTTCCTTTATCGAGATTATTAGGTATGTCGGTTAAATTAACTGATAATGTATCCAAAATTTCTAGTTTGAATCTCGTTCATACATAGGTGCATTACCCTTATTTCTCGACTTCCAAATTATCTTGAAATTATGGCTGTCCCCTTTTCAACTTGGCCTTGGGAGAATTTTGGCAATTTTAAGGTACAAAAATTATGATTCTCCAAATTTGAGTTTATGGGTTTTTTCTTAATTATTTTTTGCTATTGTATAATTTTTATTTTCTATAAGTATTTGTTATATGGACCTCTATTTGCAAAAGCATTATATTCAAGAATTCATGAAGAAACCCTAATGGAGAATTGGTGTATACATATATTAATTATATGTATACTTAGAGGCTTAATTCATCAGCTATGGAGTTCTTATAGTAACATGTTTTTCGTTACGAAAAATCATCTGATTATTCAACAAGGAGCTGATTTCAAACAAATTGATCAAGAATGGAATTGGTAAAAAAAAAAAATTAATTAATTTTTATTTAATCTCTAATTTTATGAAAAGGGTTTTATTTATTTATTTATTTTTCTTGGCAGGGATAATTTTATTATTCTTCAAGGCTTAATTGCTTCAATGGGTTGTTATATTTTTCCATTCATTGGACATCTTCCAATTTGGAAATTTGAAGGATTTATTGCAGTTTTGATTCTTCATGTTGGAGCTTCAGAACCTTTGTATTATTGGATTCATAGATGTTTCCATGGAGATTATTTGTTTACTCATTATCATTCACTTCACCATTCATCTTCGGTGCTTCATTCTTTCACTGGTAAAAGTAACCAATCAGATCTTTCATTATTTAATATCAAACTTGTGTTATCAGTAATATATATATCAGTAATTATATATATATTTTCCTAGTTTCTATAATTCCGTAAATTACTACATATATTTGGTGGGACCACCTAAAATTATGAAAATTGAGCTATATTAGTTAGATCAGATCGGTCACGTAAACCTTGAACCAACAAATGAAAATTCATTACCAAATATAATTGATTTCATATAATTTGATATTTTTTAAGAATATTATTAGATGAATCAGATTCAACACGTGAATCTTAGATTACCCAATAAAAAATTAGATTAGACACGAATGCAAAGGGTTGCATGACACTTTTTCATTTTTCATATATTTACTATATAGTTGTGTGTTCCACTTGTATATGTGGTGTGTCAAATTTTCATTGGGTGATCAATGTTCTAAGTGTTACACACACCGATCGATCTGACCAAGAAAAATTCCATGATTTATGCCTATATTTTTATTGCAGCTGGTCATGCAACATTTCTGGAGCATCTTATATTGGCAGCAGTAATTGGAATTCCATTACTTGGTTCTTGCTTGATGGGCTATGGATCATCAACCATGATTTATGCCTATATTTTGATGTTCGATTTTCTAAGATGCTTGGGGCATTCGAATGTTGAAATTTTTCCATACCAATTGTTTCAAACATTTCCCTTTCTCAGATATCTTCTCTATACCCCAACGTAAGTAACTATTTTCATGTATAAAATTGTGCACACTGCATGTTTCATGTATAACTATTTTCATGTTTGATGAAATGCAACGTAAGTAACAATTACCATCTTGTTTTTATGAAGTGGGTTAAGTTATTATGCTAACATATTGTTGTAATTTCGACACATGAATCATATTCCCAAATATTTTTCGGTCTTCGGAAATGTTGTCATTCAAGTGGTGTTATGGGGTTGACTATGCAGATACCACAGCCTTCATCATACTGAGATGGACACTAATTTCTGCCTCTTTATGCCTATTTTTGATGTAATGGGAAAGACATTGAATAGTAAATCCTGGGAATTACAGAAGAAAATTAGTTCAGCCACAGGTATTTTCATTTGGCTGAAAAAAGTCGTAGTGAGATTTTGAGATAGATGTAAATTTCTCAAGTATTTATTCAGTTTAGACATTTATGCAGGAATTCACTCACAAGTACCGGATTTTGTCTTCTTAGCTCACGCTGTGGATGTTATATCATCCTTGCATATGCAATTTGTTTTTCGATCGTTCTCTTCACTACCATTCGCGACAAAATTGTTTCTGCTACCTCTTTGGCCAGGCGCATTTTTGGTAATGCTAGCAACATGGGTATATTCTAAGACTTATGTTGTATGTTTCTACAAACTAAGAGGCCGGTTGCACGAGTCATGGGCTGTACCTAGATATGGTTTTCAGGTATATTCATATCAGTACTTTAATTTAATTTTACTCGAAATTGGCCAATTGTAATATTTGTTTTGGTTTATTATGTAGTATTTCTTACCATTTGCTTTAGAGGGCATTAATAAGCAGATAGAGCAAGCAATTCTGAAGGCTGATAAAATTGGTGTTAAGGTTGTTAGTCTTGCTGCATTGAACAAGGTTAGTACGTAAAGTGTTAATTAATGTCGTCTGACTATTGATCTATCAAACTCCATGTCATATGTTTTACTTGTTTAGTATATGTGTTCGTTCGCTTTGTCTTTACGCGCTAGAAGAAAACAAGGAACAGGGTATTCAAAAACCGATCATTGAACTATTGGTTATCCAATTTGATTAGAATTTTTAACGATTAAATTTTCTTGGATGTAGAATGAAGCTTTGAATGGGGGAGGAACACTCTTTGTTAACAAACATCCGAATCTCAAAACTCGAGTGGTTCATGGGAATACCTTAACAGCTGCAGTAATCCTCAACGAAATTCCTACGATTGTCAAAGAGGTGTTTTTAACAGGAGCTACTTCAAAGCTTGGAAGAGCCATTGCCCTCTACCTTTGTCAAAGGAGAGTAACAGTTCTAGTAAGTGTTTTCCCACATCTATATGATCACATCGTCACGAACAATTGTAGGATCTAATGGATTGAAGCAATTCTATGTATACAGATGTTGACTTCATCGGTAGAGAGATTCCAAAGTGTTCAAAATGAAGCCTCAATTGAGTGTCAAAAGTACTTAGTCAGAGTCACCAAGTACCAAGCTGCTCATAATTGTAAGGTATGCTTGATCATGCCCAAAAACACATGTAAAGGACTTTATCGCCCAATGGACCACCTTTAGCAATTTGTCATGACCCAGATCTTCACAGTGTGATATTAGGCAGACTGATACAATACTAATTAGTTTTGCGTCCGACCCGAATTGATACAATACTAATGTGTTTATTTCATCAATTCAGACATGGATTGTTGGGAAATGGATTACATCGAAAGATCAAAATTGGGCACCAAGTGGTACACATTTTCATCAATATGTAGTACCACCAATTTCGCCATTTAGAAAAGATTGCACATATGGTGATCTTGCATCCATGAAATTGCCTGATGATGTTCAAGGCCTTGGATATTGCGAGGTAACCAACTTTTCTTCCCATTTCCATCATATTTTTCTCGATAATTTCGCTTGATTTTTGTCATGATAATGTTGGAATAGTATACAATGGATAGAGGTGTAGTCCACGCATGCCATGCTGGTGGCATTGTTCATATGCTAGAAGGATGGAGCCATCATGAAGTAGGACCAATTGATGTCGAAAAAATTGATATAGCATTGCAGGCCGCGTTAAAGCATGGTTTAAAGCCGGTATCAAGTGTCATCGGACAGTAACTGACGTAAAATATTTGAAGTCGTATCTTGTTGCTACGAAAAATATAGTCTATTTTGATGAAGTGTTGTTACTTGAATATTATTTATATAAGTTTAAAATTATATAACTAAGAAATTGCAAATAGTGGGCCAGGCGGTCCGTGGTTAAATGGGCTTTTCATGTGGACTTTAAGGCTTGGGCTTATTTTTACAAATGGGCTTTTTTAAAATTTAAATGGGCCCATTCTTCCATGGGCTCAGTCCAGCTTCAAAACTAATCCACTAACCTAAACGACGTCGTTTACACTTATTTGTATTTTACTTTTTAAGTGTTTTTTTTTTTTTTTTTTTTTAAAGTAGAACCATTTATCAATTAAACCGACTTAAACAATTGGGCTTAGACTCTCATATATATGAAAGTCTAATGATTATGTTGAACCGAAAAATAAAATACGGAAAATTGAATGGACTAGTTAGAACCTTCCCATAATAATTGAGATGAAGGTTTATAGCAACAAATTTTAAAGTCAAAGGGAAGAAAAAATACCAACATTTTGCATTATTGCAACTATAATAAAAAAAAAAATATTGAATTGTCCATATGAAGAAGAATTGAAAATGAAATTATTAGCCCTAAGAAAATAAGACTCTATCAAGACATGCACGTGTGTGCCATTAAATTGGATAAAGACATTACTATAACTTATAATACATATATAAGCATGTATATGTATAGGTTTAGGTTGGCTATTCATATGGTTTGAAAAAGACTTAAAATTTCGAGTGAAGAAAGTCAATTGGTGCAATAATGGAGTGATAGTTATGGCTTGAATTAATTCTTCATTTTGATTCATTTTAAACAAGACCATTGAAAAAATTCCGTAATAGCATGTTATTTTAGAGTATGAGAATCTGAGTTTGAATATCAGTTTATTTGTGTTTAGTGCAGTTTATTTGTGTTTAGTGCGAGATTTAATTAAGTCAACTTCTCATTAGGTTCATAATTCAAAAAGGGTTTTCGTTTATATCAATAATTGCAATAGAGTATAGAGGATATTAATAATAATGTAGTGTTATATGACTTTCTTGATGAAATATATTATAATGTGCAATCATGCAATTATTGGTACAACCGATTATAGTTTATATTAAAACTAATTACTATATTTGCGAATATTAAAGATAATAACTAAACATATAAAAAAAAAATTATTGATAATATATGTAGTGTAAAAAAAAACTTAAAAATAATTTTACTGAGAAACTCTTATGTTTAACCGTAAATTTATAAAATATGTAATTCGAGAGTAAACATTTAATTAATTGTGACCAATAATTGATTTTTTATATAGAAATTTATGGATTTGTCTCACTCTAACAACCACATACCTATGGAAAAAGTGATTTAGTGTTTATATCGATATTTAAGTATTTCAAATAAAACCCGAAAAAATCAAAATCAACTTCATATAATCACAAGTTTTGAGTCGAAATTTGGTAAAAATGAACAAAAATTTTGCCCTTCACTTCGGAAAAAAAAAAATTAAAAGCAAAAATTTAGAATTAGAATTTTTTTTTTCTCCTCAAATTAAATTATTGTTTTGTCCCATATTGACCCTAAAAATAAATATTGATGAAAGTACAATTCACAATAGGAAATAATTGAACACATCTTAGTGCTGCCATTTATGAGACAGTAAACAATTCAAATCTTAATTTAGTAAGTACCAATTGGTAATAATTAATAAGGAATCGTAATTGTTTGAAAAAAAAAAGTAAGGTACACTAAATGGGACAATACCTTTATTTAAAGGGTTATCTTATAAATAAGAGGACACATCATATATTTTAAGTATAATCAAATAGACCCTTAATGGATAATTGGCTGTAAAGTTAGTAGAATTAAACAAATCTAGTTTGTTTGCCTACTTAATACACATGCATTTGCTCATGATTTTTTATCTTTTCTTTATCCCTTTTTAGTCCCCCACATTTCCTATGTTTCTTGTAAGTTATTCCAACAAAATATCAATCCTCCTATCTCAAAAATAATATTACAGTAAAATTACTTTCAACCCTATTTTTCAATTTTTTTTTTTTTTTTTTTCTAATTTTGATCGACATTAAATATAAGATGATATTGGATTTAGTCTAGTTTTAGAGATATATAAAAACAGGAATGCAACACATCATTACCATTGAATGACATGTGGGCTCCATCCACGTGTTCACATGCCTGCATCGTACCATATATTCCCCATTTTTATATTATTAAATTATTTCTTAAATTTCTTTATTTTATTTCCTCTCATTTT
>JAYMTB010000887.1:0-12326 GCA_036897585.1 Francoa sonchifolia
TTATAATATTCTTATCTCCTGGACTTGCAGTGCCTCGTTATTGATGAAGCTGACAGGATATTGGAAGCGAATTTTGAAGAAGAAATGAAGCAAATTATCAAGATTCTACCTAAGGTAAACTAAAGCAAATTTTGGTAGGAAATTTTATTATCATGTTAAAATTTCACTGATCTAACAGTGAAGTAATTCACTAGTATAAAATTATGAAGTTTAATAAGTTAACAGGGAAGAAATTTTACTATCATGAGAAAGTCATATATTTGGCCTGATCAGTGTTATCAATGGCACAAAAAGGCGCAACACCTTCATGGAGCCAAGGCGCAAGGCGCCCGCCTTTTGAAATAGAGGCCCAAAAACTCAAAAAAATCCTATATACTATGACAAATATAATATAGCAATATAAATTCAACATTAAGCAAAATAATTCATACATAACAACAATTTAATGTAACAATTTGTTCATCAATTAGGAAATGCAAACCATATAATGCAAAAAAAACACCAATCCATTGTTTTTAAAAACCCAAGTGTTGAAATTGATGGCCGACGGCGACTATGGGAGGCCTGCGATGCTCGGGCGAGGTCAACCAAGGCGGCGATGCTCAGATAGGATTATGAAATTAGGATTTTCACGAATCTAATTTCTGTTTTTTTATTTTTTTTTCTTATTTCTTTAATTCTGAGCCGTCAGATCTAAGAAAAGAGATATGATCCAACGACCAGAAAGAAAGGCGCAAATGGTGCGCTCCTATCGCCACAGGAAAGGCGTCGCCATGGCGCGCCTTTGTTGCGCCATTGTGAACTTGCCTCACCATGGGCTGCTTGAGGTGCACCACATGCGCCACGCCTCGCCTTGCGCCATGGCGCACCTTTGATAACACTGGGCCTGATTGATCAACTTTTAATTTTAGAGGGCAAGATTTCCAGAACTGTTGTGTGTTTTATGGAGAAAATGTCAACCCTAACAAACCAAGCCATTATATTTGTTTGGTTTAGTCTCATTTGTTAGCCAGTTTGGTGTTTGGGTTCCTTGTTGTATAAACGATGCATAATTTACAATGATATCTTGTTCCCCCTCTCAAGTAAATGTAGGGTTTGCATTTTCTGTTAGAAAACTAATAGTTCCAGACTAATGCTTGTTTCATTAGTTTTGTAACATAGCAATTTAGTTAAGTTGATTACCAATTGATCTTCCTGTCTGGATCTCCCTCACAATCAGAATTTTTAGGTTTGCCTTATGACATGTCAGAATTGTGTTGGCATTGATAATCTGCATGTATAATACCAATTTTTCTGGATTTGCATGTGCGTGCAAAAGCTCTGGGTTTCCTTTTGTGTCTGATTATTCAACTTTTCTCTCAAAGTATATGAGCTCTCTATTTTGTAATACTAAGTTTTCTTATCTTATTGATATTTTTTAATTTGCAGAGTAGGCAAACTGCTCTTTTTTCAGCTACCCAGACTAAGAAGGTTCATTTCTTCTCTTAATTTTGTGTATACTACAAACTACAATACTTTTCTTGCTTTTATTTTATCAATTTCATTCTTCAGTGTAATCAGTAAAATACTGAATCTGTCAACTTGGATTCTTTTTTAAGATTCACTTGGTCTTTCTTAAAAAACATGTAGGTTGAAGATCTTGCTCGCTTGTCATTCCAAACAACTCCTATCTATATTGATGTGGACACTGGTAGAAATAAGGTATATTTTTAGCAGAAGTTTCATTTGTATATTTGTATTTTCATTACCTGTTATTCTATATTCTCCTGTACATTTTTTATGAGGCACCTGGGTTTGTAGGTGACAAATGAAGGGCTACAGCAAGGCTATTGTGTTGTGTCAAGTGACAAGAGATTAATTCTGCTGTATTCTTTCTTGAAGAGGAATCTGTCAAAGAAAGTCATGGTCTTCTTCTCTTCGTGTAATTCAGTTAAATTTCATTCCGAGCTGCTTAGATACATTCATGTGGAGTGCTTTGATATCCATGGGAAGCAAAAGCAGCAAAAACGAACCACAACCTTTTTTGACTTTTGCAAAGCAGGAAAGGGAATCTTGTTATGCACTGATGTTGCTGCTCGAGGACTTGATATTCCTGCTGTGGTAATTTATTCTCCAACTCGATGTCATGTAAATCATAGTTACTAAAGTAAACCATCCGCCCCTTTGTCTTTCTACATAGTTACGATAGTAAACCATCTACTATCTTGTATATGTTAGTTTAACGTTCAGATTATTTTTCTTACAAATGTGGCACTTTGCTGTGAGGACTGCTTTTTTTCTTTCCAATGTTTTTTTCATTATTATGATGCTCGCATGCACAAACACTATCTTGTAACTTTAGCCACCTAGAATATTTTTCATAATCATTAACAGAACTCAAAGAACATGATTTGACCGCCCACCCTCTAAATAACCTCAAATTCATGGATGTATCATTAAGTCGTAGTTAATATTCTTAAATGCCATAATTATGCTTAGGAAATACACCTTGTATAAGAGAACATGCACTGATAGGGAGTTGTTAGAAGTGTTATTATTACCATAACAAGACAGAGTGCCAGTAATTGATGAGAGGACAAAAAGTTATGTGGTCTGCATGTTTGAATTAAAAACACATTGATCTGAAAACTTTCTTTTCTTGTCCACTTGCAGGACTGGATTGTGCAGTACGATCCTCCAGATGAACCGAAGGTGACCTCAAAACTTTCTTCACACTATTTTGCTGCCTTTATCATCTCTTCATGTATTCGTGCTGATTAACATGTAGCCTGGTATTAATGCGTGCAGGAATATATTCATAGGGTTGGACGAACAGCCCGTGGAGAAGGTGGGAAAGGAAATGCCTTGCTTTTCCTCATTCCAGAAGAGTTACAGTTTCTTCGCTATCTCAAGGTATAGTTTGTTTACCAAGGAATAAATGAATAGAGAAAAGAAGAAATTAGACACATCCCTATTTTAATTGAGCCCCCTCCTTTCATTGTGTGCCTAGTACTTTAAGTTGGTTCAAAGAAAGGATGATCCGTTGTTCTGTTGTTGGTCGGTCTCCTTTGAAGAAACAAGTGGAGTGGAGAACTCAGTGGCCATTATTTGTTAATTTGATTGTTCTTTTATTCTAACATTATATTATGCCTATTGACAGGCAGCAAAAGTTCCTGTTAAGGAGTACGAGTTTGATGAAAAGAAGATGGCAAATGTGCAATCTCACTTGGTACATTCTGCTTCGTTGTAATATCCTTAATACTTTGAATGATAAGTGATTTCAAGAGAACTTAATTTTGTACCATTTGGATCAATGCAGGAGAAGTTGGTGTCCAACAACTACTATCTGAACAAATCAGCTAAAGATGCATATAGATCCTACATATTGGCATATAATTCACATTCTATGAAAGAAATCTTTAATGTTCATCGTCTGGATATGCAGGTATTAAACTTTCTCTTGATGTCTTATGGGCAACCAAATTTCATTTTTCCTGTTGTGCTATTTAAAATTCTGACCCTTGATATCTAATCACGCCTCGATTAGTATAGCTGCAACGACCGAAGTATCATGATGCCTTTAGAATGAACACAACTGTTCAATACAGCTATCCCATCAATAATCAAGACTCCACCAATTCAAAAAATAACAGAGCTCACATGTTTCGCAAGCTGTTTTGTGTCCCACAACAGTCCTAAGATCGTTTAATTTCGGAGCTATTAAGAATATAAATTTATGATACAAAATTTTACAGTCATTAATACATGGGACACCAACAAAAACTAAGCAGATCTCGAAAGACGAATAGTTGTTTTTTGTCCCACACATTTGCCAGTGTATGGACTAAGCTCAAGCCTAGATACCAAACCTTAGCTCGGGTATTTACATATCATATCTATAGATTCTATACTGTACGCCCATATGCTAACAAATTCTTGTTGGATAAGTACTCTGTCCTGTCAACTATGAAACTTCTTGTAACATCCTGAATCATTTCAAAGTAAGAGGGAAACTGAAAAATCATGTGAAAAATAGTAATTTTCCTCTTACAACATTCATTCTGTCAAGTTTTGGGGGCATCATTAGTTTGCTGATTAAGTTGGTTAGTCAATTAAGATTGTTAGTCACTAACTGGCCTTCTTTGTACTGAGTCGGTCAATTAATTTTCATGGTTGTAACACATTAAACCTGCACGTCTGTAGGTTGGTCGACAATTTATTGGCTCTTTTCAAATGTGCTATTGTACTAGAGCATCCAATGAATTTGTTATTTTTTTTTCAATTCGGACAGGCTGTTGCTGCTTCGTTCTGCTTTTCTTGCCCTCCAAAGGTAAATCTGAACATTGACAGCAGTGCATCCAAGTTCAGAAAGAAAACACGTAAAGTCGAAGGCAGTCGAAATGGATTCAGCGAGAACAACCCCTATGGGAGGAGAGGTGAAGATGATAAACGAGAATTTGTAAGGTATTAGTAGAAAAATGCTGTTTGCAGACAGTTCTTTGTTCTGCTCCAAATTTTCCATCATCTTTTTTGTCCCATATATTTTCTTCACTGATATATGGAAAGAAACTGTTGTAAAACACAATTTTGAGGCATAGCTTGAAAATGAGTCATTGTTTCCTTGGTTAAGATGGTCCATTTGGGACTGATTCTCAAAAGTAAAAAGCAGATTTTGGCTGCCCAATATCATTGTTTTTGTGAAGCTCAATTTTGGAGCTTTCTCGAAAAACAGCATTGGATTTTGTGTTGAACAGTTCACATCAGATTATAGCCTTCGCCATGTTCTTAAAAGTGATTTATGTCGTACATTAGTGAGGTTTTTGTTGATTTATTTCGGCTTTCTCTGTGATTAGGAAATAATGATGTCCCTCAGCTGAGGTCTTGTTGATTTGTAGAAATAGAATTGATCTTCATGGTGTTAATGTAGAGGTTTAATTATAATTTGCACGAAAGTGGTTTGCTCACATCCTCCATTTTGCTAGGATCCGTAGTGGTTAATCCAAATCGAATTACTTATAGTAGACAAGAAAAGGAATACTTTTCAATAAAATTTGGATTAATGGTTATGAAATTGAACGTTTGCCAAAATTTTGAAAATCACACATTGAAAATTTTAAAAACAATAAAAATTATATATTAAAAAATTCATTCCAAATTGAATTAATGTATAAATGTAAAGGTTAATTAAGTCCCTTTTTGGAAGAAATTTGTTAATATGGTTCGAGAAATTAAAACAAGAATTTTTGTCATTTAACTAAAAATATTGAATTCTCACGTTTAATTCATGAAATTGACTGGTAGATTTTCATAAATGTGTGTTCTAAAGCTCGGTAATCTTGATTCCAAGAATTTATCAAATAATAGATTACAGTTTTATTTTGTAAAAACCGAATATGAATCAATTGTAATGGTTAAACTAAGAATATTTTGGTAAAATAGGAAATTTATAACATTGATTCATGTAACAACCAAACAACAATAATTCCTGAAATATTAATTTCCATAATTTAATTGAAAATATAAAATTAAAATTTCGCAAACCAAACACCAACCAATACTGTGATTATAACACTTCATTTTACCAACTATTTGTGGTAGAAATTTTTTCTTTCCTATTTTATTTTTCCTAGTAATTATTTATACTACCTGATACCAATTTTCAACATGATCTTTTAATGATTTCAATTTTCAATAGGATCTTTTAATTATTCATTGGTACGTGGCGTTGTGGATCGTCTACATGTGATGGATATCCAAGCCATGGGGGTAGCCGTTTTCCAGCCTATATACCAATTTATCATTTAATTCACTTTGTTGAAGGTTTAATGATCAGTACTATGAGTAATAATGAACAGTACCGAACTATATAGGCAACCAGTCAAAGGTGAATAGTGATCGTCTTCATAGAGATAATACTAAGTTATATGGGAAAGTTTACAACACAATATTCATCTAGCTAAGTTGTTATCCAAAAACCGATGTCACCTTTAAGCCCTTTTCACGCCTTCCTTGGCTTACATGGGCATTTGTGACCAGAATTTCTGAAGAAACATCCTGCATGAGAAATATTATGTAACTCATATATTCTAGTATTTATCTATATGGTTAACATTAATTTTGCAAAATTAACATATCCAAGTATTTTCTTATATAGGATTAACAGATATCACCCAACTTAGCCAACTATCGGGCTAACTGCAAGTATATATATTTAAATGACAAATAAATAAAAAAAGAGAAAGAGAAAGAGACTTACAATAATACACCACGCTTATATTTACTTAAACTGGAAAGTACAAACTTAAATTGAAAAATTTACAAAGCTTGATGCTCTCTGGAAAAACTCTGATCTTAAATGAATGTTACCAACTAACTTATAGATATGAGATTGAAGAGAGAGAGAGAGTGAATTATTATCCACTTTGGGGACATACTATAGTATGTTGTCGGGACATCTGTCCTGGCTCCTACTGTTATAAACAGTTGTTTGACTCTTACTGTTATAAACAGTTGCTTGACTCTTACTGTATATGAACAGTTTGTCGCTTAGTGATGTCATCTCTTACGTTATCTTGTCATTTTTTGAGATGATGTTGCTATTTCAACGATTCTTTGAGCCCTTCGAGATTTTTTTCAAGGGTGAGGACGATACCGTCTAAATCTTCTATTGGTTGAGATTCTCCACCAAGGCAACCATAAGGATTGTAAGTGGCATCTTGATCTTGAGACGCTATGGAAGCATCAGATTTTGCTGATGTGGGTGTAGGATCAAAATGTTGTCCTAAATCATGTTTCAAAGCATTGATATATTTATCAATGATTTCCTCTTTAGTAACTATCCCTTTTTGCATTTTAATTTTTTGTGATAGAAATTCAAAAGGGCCAGGAATTTCTTGTTGGTTTTGAACCTGTTGGGTTTAAAATAAATTTTTATAATAGGCCACAGTATTTGTGATATTATCAATTGTGTCTTGGTCATTCAGGATTCATGTTTCTCTGTCTTTTTGGATCAATTTGACCCAGAACTTTGTATATGTTTGCGGTAAAAGACAGGGAAGAGTTAATGGGCTTTGACTCACTGTAGGATTCCATTTCCAAATCCAAGGTATCGAGAATTCGATGAAAAAGTTTAAGGAGGCTTTACCCTCAAACCACTGACGGTATTCTTTTCCAATAATTTTTGGAGACACGTTTACCCATTCAGCATATAAGCTTTTGAACGGTTCGGTTAAAATCTGAACCAATGGGCCATAAGTAGTCCACCATTGTGAAAACCAGGTTGGCAAAGGCCTTTTCCACAATTTTGGGCATGGCTTAATGAACCATGAATGTTTTTTACGAGAATTTTCGTACAGGAAGGCTTTATTGAATGTCTCCAGATAGTCCCAATAATTATATTTCATTTTGAACGTCGAAATTTTCGGATGGGTAATTTCTTTTTCCTTAAGGGTGCTTAGACCCCATTCCTCAACAGTGATTAATCTTTTGATAATAACTTTGCTGAAGTTGAAATTGGATTTTATCGCTGAAAAAAAATGGTTGATTTCACAAGAGCCACTTTGAATAAGCATTTGCTCATATGTTGTGCGCTGCTTATACACACAGGTAGCATAATGTTGAACATCAGGATACCTGGCCATCAGAATCCAGGATTCTTCTTTCCACAGAAGATCTCGTTGTTCAATGAGGCATATTACCTCTATTCTGGCATAGAGAATATACTCTGCCATGTCATCATAGTCTTCATCTCCAAGAACATATGCATAGGATGAGGAAGCTTCGTCCTCTTTTCCTTTGATCAACAAAGGCCATGAATTCCCGATATAACGGTTCATCAATTCTGGGTCCTCCGAAAGAGGCAATATTAGCAGTTATAAGTTGTTGTCTTTCATGTTGGGCAAGAATATTATCTTTGTCACGTCTGCTGCCATGTTGGTTGCGTCCCTTATTGTAGGGAGGGCCTGGGCCCTTACCTTTTTCACTCATTCCTGTAAAAATTCACGAGTTAAAAATTCAGACAAACTATTATCTGCACATTTCATATAATGAATGTCAAAATCAAATGGGGCTAATTGAGTCTGCCATCTTGCAAACATTTGTTTGGATACATCATACTTAAAATCTTTATTAAACATAAACTTGGTAATCAGATTTAACCAGAAATTTCTGATTATATAAGTCATCTTGAAATTTCAAGACACATTTAACAATGGCTAAACTTTCTTTTTCCACAGTAGCATAATTTTGCTATGCAGTATTCCATTTGCCAGAATGAAATCGAACAAGATATACTTGTTTTGAAATAGGGTATATTTGTTTTAAAATACCACTATAACCTCTATTAGAGGCGTCAGTTTCAATGATCTTATCTCATGTGGGTTTTGCTAACATTAAGCAAGGTAACTGACCAATTTGGACCTTGATTTTTTTTTTACTGCATTAGTATGAGAATCAGTCCATGCTAAAGGATTTTTTTTTAGCCTATCATATAAGATAGCTGCATCTGTTGCCAAATTTTTATAATAAGGGGAAACATAATTCAGACTCCCTAGGAATCTCTGTAATTGAGTTTTATCCAGAATTTGATCTGGAAATTTAGTGGCAAATTCAATACTTCTGCCAATAGAAATTATCATGCCTTGTTCAATATTATGCCCAAGGAAATGAACATTTGTCTGGAACAAAGTCATTTTGGATTTAGATATAACTAAACTATTTTGTATAACAATTTGTTTGAAAATATCCAAATGTTTAAAGTGTATTTCAATATTATTGGAAAACACTAGGATGTCATCAATATATACTACGATGAAATCACTATGAGGTATGAAAGTATCATTCATTATATTCTGGAATTCAGAGGATGCATTCTTCAGACCAAAAGACATAACATTTCATTCATATAAACCTATTAATACTATGAAAGCAGTTTTAAATCTATCAGATTCATTGACTTGTATTTGCCAATAGCCAGATTTTAGATCAAACTTAGAAAATACTATTGCATTTCGCAGTCTGTCTAAAAGATCTTTTTTATTTAGAATAGGATACCTAATCCATTTTAATACCTTATTTAAATGTTTATAGTTTATTACTAATCTTGGTCTGCCTCTTTCTATTTCAGCATTTTTATTTATATAAAAACATGTGCAGGACCAATGTGATTTTGAAAGTCTTATTAAGCATTTATCTAACAAAGATTTTATCTATGTTTTACATAATTTCAGGTATTCTGATTTCATTTGATAAGTTCGAGCCCTAGTAGGAATTTTACCATCAAAATTAGCCTCATAAGGAAAACTAACAATATGTTATTTTCTGTTCCAAAACGCATTTGGATGTTCACTGCAGATTTGTACAGATAAACAATTTTGTAATAATTTTATTTTATCCTTTAATTTAGGATTTTGTAATTTGTCGGTAATTGTCAACAAATTAATCTCATTTTTGATATAACCAATATGATAGTTTTTTGCTTTCAGCATATTGTGAATATTATTCACCATGCAAATAAAATGTTCGGTTATAAACTCGAACTGAAATGGCAGAATTTTCTAGTATTGAATGGAGTAATCTAATTATTTATATTTATACTACCCGGTAGAATTTTCTAGTATTGAACTCAATGGTAAATGATAATTATTTATACTACCGGGTAGAATTAAGTAAATGGTTTTATAGTATTGAATGGAGTAATCTAATACCAAAAAATATTGTACTATGATATAGGACAAAAGACACAATGGAGTTTGTGGATGGAGGCCCAATGTCATTATTATGACCTTAGGCCCAATACTGAAATGGGTCAACAAATATATAATTAAATTTTGCTATATTGAGGGACATGGGACTTGCAGATGTGGTAGGGAAGGAGCAGCTCAACATTATGAGCAGACCTATATCTATAACATTATTAACTCAAATTACCAAACTTTATCAACCATTAAACCTGGATTTTCACCGTTAAAGTGTGCCCCACTTTTTTCGACCAAGAATTTCACTATAATGTGGTAAAATATTTTTACTATTATTTTTTGTAATCCCTCGTATATTATTTATTTATTTATTTATTTTAATTCCTAGCGTCCTTGATATATACTCACAAACAAGAAATTTTAAATTTTTGAGAGTTAAAGCTTGGAATGAAGATCGCCTCAAAATCGTCCAATCCTTCTTTCTCCTCATTTTTCAACTACCTAATTTAACGAGTTTCAATCTCTATCCGATTTTCTGCATCAGTAAAATCTAGTTGATTTCTTGAAAAACATTTAGCACTGCTGCATGCAATGGTCCAATAGTTTGTAGTTAAATTAAAAAAAAAGACAAATTGGTGTATAAGATAAGTATGCATATTTATATTTGTGATTCATCCATGTGCATACAATATTGTAACATTTTGTTCGACTCATTTAGGCCACACGACTCATTGATTAAATAGTAGGATCGTAATAGTTAGACTTTTCCATGTACTGTCATCAAGGGTTGACAAAACCATAAAATATAATAGGAGACAGGATATATTTATTAAATTTGAAGGTTAAAGGTTGAAATTCCTCAAAATTTTACTGTATATCAGTAAATATATACTAAATTATATTTAATCGTGATGTTTGGATAAAAAGTGAATTGCATTAGATGCAAAAGAATTGATATGTAGGCTCTCGCTTTTAATATGTCCACCAAACTTTGAATTTTCTTACTCTTCAATCTTTCACTTTCTTCCTTGAAAGGGACTCCTTATGTAACCTCTCAAATATGTACATACATAATTATAGAAAGAGTAAATTATGTTTTGTATCTTATGATTAGCTTCTATTTAACAAAAGAAATACATATATTATTTTCAGTGTGTGAATGAAAAAAGGGAAGAACATGAGGGGTCCATAATAAATAAAAAAGAAGAAGCACATGGAGAGAAGTATTGAGGGGGAGAGTCCTAAAAAAGCAATTCGTATTAATGATAGGTGGTAATGGTGATTGATTGATTGATGGCATAGGTCAGTGAGGAAAGAAGGCTTTGAAAACACAGCAAAGTGATGGAGCGGTGAGTGGTGTTGCTTGGAAGCATTCTCATGCTTTGAGACCAGTATTATTCAAAATCAAATATGTGTATGTATGGCTGTGTTTACAAAATTACCTACACATGGGAAATGCTAAGAACTCCTCAACTACATCTTACAGCTGTATTTCTGTATCGTATCGTCATATTTTGATGCCACATTTATACTTCTCTTTTCATCATCAATTTCTACCTTTACTTGTCACAATTTTATGAAAAATATGTAAATACATTTGAGAACTGATTTGTTTGAATTAATAATTAGCCAACTAATAAGAGAACACAAATAGTAATTATCCATGAAATAAATTAATAACGTGCGGTGGAGAGGAAGGGACACATGATGGTAGCGCAAGTCTCGGGGGCGGCGCTCCTTTCTTCCGGCTGGGCCCCTTTGTTAGTCAAACAAGTGTCCACCTCAGCCCTCAAACATTTTCTTTATTACATAAATTATTTATAATTAAAGATTAGGTCAATAAATTTATGAAAATTATAACAAAATAAAGTTTTTAAAATTTGAAAATATGCTGGCGCCAGTTAGGTCAACACAACTTTGAATAAATAAAGTGTTTCAAAAATGTGTGTTTTTGTGAATAAAGAAATTTATGAAAATTAGAACCAAAAAAAAATACATATACCTACATTATTTGTACATGTCCTTTTTAGACACTTCTATTTTCAGTTTTATGTTTAAATTTGATTGCATTAATCAATAATTTGATGACTCTTATCTATTTTAAAATAATTTTAATCATTAATTCAATTTTATTTTTATTAATCAAATTATATTCTATTATTTTTTGTTTATCATTGAGAAATACCACATACACGATATTTTGAAAATATCGCATGGCGATCGATATATTGAACATAAACTCGTCCACTAATCACAAACAGCTCCTTACTAATTACAATGATCAGCAGTGAAGGACAAAACTCCTTTACACCACTCTTCCACTACTCACACCCTTTTCTTTCTAAAATTAATCCTTTATTTATTTAAATTTACAAATAATCAATCAATCCCAGAAACATTCCCTCTTTTATTTTCTTAAACTTTCATCAAAAATCAAATCCTCTTTTTTTTTTTTTTTTTTTTTTTTTCCTGGTACCAAAAACCTCTCTTTCAATCCAAGTTTTATCCACTTCTGGGTTTTCTTGTTTCCAACTTTTCATCTCCCAAATCTCCCTGTATCTACTAATTTCATTGGTTTTGTTTCTTGGGTTGTTACCACATCTTGGATTTATCTTCAGTAGTTTATTCATATACTCAAATTCACTCAGATTT
>JAYMTB010000888.1:0-12320 GCA_036897585.1 Francoa sonchifolia
TTGGCGGTGGCTCTGTGATTATATGCCGGAATCGGCAATATACGCTATTCTGATTCACAACATGAATGGAGATTTTGAAAATGAAATATGAGAGCTACTGCGTTTTTTCAATTGTTGATTTTGATTTTGATTTGCAGTGATGAATTATGAAGAAATTCACATGTCAGACTTCAGAGATTTTCTTTGAAAATCTATGAGAATGAAATTCATATATTCTGAGCATTTCATTGATATCCTTTTCTGTTCTTTGTTTCATAATGAAAATCTCACAGACCAAGAATCCATTCTATTGACTGAAGTTATTATTGGGACAAAATCAATATAATGTTACTGATGAACACTACAATTTTAATTCGAAAATGAATTGGTATGATTGGATTGGATAATATATTACACAAAATTCACTAAGTTTATTAATGTCATTGAATTTAATTAAAGACAATCCTATAATTAACCATCCAATCAGATTCTGCATTCTGCAAAAAGAAAGTCTGTCCGAAAGGAGACCATGCATCTGGTGCACCAGGGCATTTAGGTCATTTGCTTTAACTAAAGGTGTTTTTGGACATTTTACAATTTGGTTTCTTCTTCCTTGGGTGATTGTTCTTCCCATGGCTGATTCTTATTCTTCGGCCATTGATTATGAAACCCTAAATTGTGATTATTTTGTAGACTATGTATGCTTTATTCTTGTATAAATATGAATTTGGAAAAGTTAATGCAATTAGACTAAGGAATTAGTTATGGAGCAAGGTTTTTTCTCATGTCAATTATATTGAAATACCCATATATTTATCAGATCACAATTGTGATATGAATTAGTATTAGAAAAGAAAATTAGTTAAGTTATCGATTTTACGATAATAATATTTGGAAACTGTCATTTCCATTTCCAATTTTGCCGTAAGTTGTAATCGATTAGCTATAATTTGACAAATATTTGATTTGAATGACTGCCTTCATTTGTCTGACTTTTCATTCAATAACTAGATAAAATTACATAAATTATAGGCTGATTTCTAAACTGATTTACAGAGATTATAGACTGATTTTTCTTCTTCTAACAACTGTACAAATAACTGTAAATTATATATGGCAACATCCCCCTCAAATTGATATTGGTTTATCTAGAAGCATTAATTTGCTCACAAGAAACTGGTGTCATTATCTAGTGTGAGACTTAGTGAACATATCAACTATATGTAACGTTGTGGTGACATGTGGAAGAAAAATGACATGTCCATTTCAATATACTTGGTACGCTCATGGTAGACTAGATTAGTAACAATTTGAATTGCACTTGTGTTATCTGCATGAATAGAAGTGGGATCGGACTAAGAAAATCCAAGCTCAGTCAATAAACCCCGAAGCCAAGTAATTTCAGAGCATGCAGCAGACATAGCATGCTATTCTGACTCAGTGGAAGATTTGGAGACACGATCTTGTTTCAGACTCTTCCATGAAATCAAAGAATCCCCAAGAAACATGCACCAACCAGTGACAGATCGACGAGTATTGGGACAACCCACCCAATCTGCATTACTATAAGTAACAAGGCGCATGGGAGAACCAGCAGAAAAGAATAAACCACGACAAGTAGTACCTTTGAGATATAAAATGATGCGGCGAACAACAGCCATGTGGAGATGTCTTGGGGAGTGCATAAATTGACTCACCTGCTATACATGCTATACATCAAAGGAGATATCAGACCTGGTAATTATTAAGTAGTTCAAGCTACCCACCAGTTGTCGATACAACAAAGGATCTGAAAGTTGTTTTCCCTCGTCAGCATGATACTTAACATTCACTTCAAGAGAAGTATCAACAGATGAAGAATCTTGAAGAACAGCCAAAAGAATCAAATCATGTATGTATTTATGCTGGTGTAAGAAAATGCCAGAAGAGTCAGTGTGTATTTCCAATCCCAAGAAATATGTAAGGTTACCGAGATCTTTCATATGAAAAATAATCCTGAGGATGTTGAAGCTGAGTAAACAATAAAGAGTCAGTCCCAGTGATGACAATATCATCGACATATACCAAAAGAAGAACAATTCCAGTGGAAGTTTTTCGAAGAAACAATGAGGAGTCATATTTTCTTTTCACAAGTTGAAATTGAAGCAAAGTACAACAAAACTTCTCAAACTAGGCCTGATGAGCCTGTTTTAATCCATACAACGAGTGATTCAACTTACAAACTTCAAAAGTATAAGAGGAAAACAAACCAGGAGAAGGTTTCATGTATATATCTGCTTTGAGATCATCATGGTGAAAAACATTTTTGACATCAAATTGTTGAAGTGACCAACCTTGTGAGGTAGCAATAGCAAGAATTGTTTGAACCGAAGTCATTTTGGCCAGAGGAGCAAATGTCTCCTCATAATCGATATCATACTCTTGTCTATTACCCAAGGCAATTAACCGAGCCTTATAGCGATCCAAGGACCCATCATATCGAAGTTTAATTGAGTAAACCCAATTATACCCAATGGGCTTGACATGAGGTGGACATTAGACAATGTCCCAAGTTTGATTCTCCTAAAGAGCCCGAAGTTCCTCTTGCATTGCTCTTTGCCAACATTCATGTTTTGCTGCTTGTGAATAACAAGATAGAACTGAAATGGAGGACAAATTAGCAGTAAATGATATATGATAAGAGCCATATTGCTGAGGAGGACGAGAGACTCGGGTAGACCGTTTTGGGGCAGACAGAGCAGGACCAGTGGTGAAGGACTTCGTTGATACACAAATCTAGGCTTGAACCATTTAGAACCAGCATATATATCATCAAAATTAAGGAGAATAGAAACTTCATGTGATGAGCTAACATGAGTTGGAAAGAAATATTGATTTTCAAATAAAATAATATTCCGAGAGATGCGAATTCTCTTAGAACCAGGATCATAGCAAGCAAAACCTTTGTGATTAGTGTTGTACCCCATAAATGCACATTTAATAGATTGGGCAGAAATCTTATGACGTTCATGAGGAGGCAAGTGAACAAAACAAACACAACCAAAGATATGCAAATGCTGGTAATTAGGATGTTAATGATAAAGACAAAAATAAGGAGAGTCAAATTTAAAGTCTGAGAAGGCAGTCGATTAATAAGATAAATTGTTGTAGATAAAGCTTCAACCCAAAAATTAGGTGGAACAGAAGATTCAAGTAACAAAATACGAGCCACATCTAAAAGATGACGATTTTTCCGTTCTGCCATACCATTTTGTTGAGGTGTATATGAACACAAACGTTGTGAGAGAATACCTTTTTGATTCAAAAAATTCTGAAATGCATTAGACATGTATTCTCCACCAGAATCAGACCGAAGAACCTTAATAACGACAACAAATTGAGTTTCAACATATGCAAGAAAGTTTTTAAAAACTGAAAAGACCTCAAATTTAGAACGAAGAAAATAAATCCAAGTAAAGGTCGTCAATGAATGTCATGAAGTATTTATATTGTGCGAAGGCGTTGGTGAGAAGGCGTTGTTCTTCGCGGAGCAATTCACCAAAACATTCATCCAAGGTAGGAGAAGGATGACGACTCATTAGATTAGAACAAACATTATCAAAATTTGATCGCAGCTTCATCAAAAATTGATCACTCTTGCTAACCTCATGAACATCCAATACATCTGAGATAGAATCTTTGAAAATTGTAGCACAAACAATATCAGAAAATTAAGCCCAAAGATTTTGAAAACCAGAAAAATACTCCTGAATAGACAAGCTTCCTTGAGTATAATTTGCAATCTCACACTCCAATTGAAATCTTCTAGCATAATTCGTTTGATTATAAACATTTTTCAATTTGATGATCTCAAGACCCAGTAATCCAAGACATCACCCTGGAATCATTGACTTTCCATTGGGACAATTTTCGAGCATCAGTAGGAGCTGGTACAGTGCCATCTATATGTCCCCATAAGTCATTTATAGTGACAAACAATTGGAATTGAAATTCTCATGTTGTATAATTCTTTCCAGTAAATTTAACACAAAATTCAGAATTGCTACCAGTCATACCAGCTATTTCAAAATAATAGCAATTTACTAAGAAACAAAATCACAAAATATAGAGCTGAAAAGTTTTACTAAATTTGTAAGCTTTCCGCAAAACCTCTACTTGAAATTGCCTATAGAAAATCCAACCTCAAATGAGCAAAGAAAAGGATCAGAAAGTAACCTAAAGATACCTGGATAGTACTCACAAACCAATGACCACCAAAAACACAGAGTTCTAGAAAACCTAGATCAAGAACAACAAAACCCAGATCAAAAACAACAAAATAATCAAAACCCACGACCCAAAATCAAGAAAAACATATTTTGAGAGCCAATATTCTTGACCCACACGGAAATCAGAGATCTAAGAAACCCAAATCCAAAACACAAAAATTGAATTTTGAAAGCTCTAATACCATGACCAATATTTGGTTTGAATGACTGCCTTCATTTGCCTAACTTTTCATTCAATAAATAGATAAATTTACAGAGATTATAGGCTGATTTCTAGATTGATTTTTCTCCTTCTAACAGCTGTACAAATAAATGTAAATTATATATGGCAACATAATTTAATCGATTATATAATGTAGTGTAACATATTTTGTGTGATGTTAAACGATTAAATACTCTAATGCAATCAATTAGATTATGACAGTTTGTGGTGCAGTTTGTTAGAGGCAATAATTAATCGATTAACTCACATTATGTAATCGATTATATTAAGTCAATATGTTACAAATTGAATCTGGTATTATGTAATCGATTAGTACTATTGTCTAATCAATTAAACTGGTTCTATACTAAAAGAATAAGATAATTTTTTACAATAGAATGTGCGTTTTAACATGTCATGCAAGATTATGAAGAGAGTTTGAACTAGATAGGCTCAATTTCAAACTTCATTGTAATAAGAAGCCGAAATAGTCAAGTAATGTTATTTTACTCAAAAAAACATTGTATGAAGAAGTTTCATGGAGGTGGAGAAGTTTTCCAAATGCATTAGTACATGGTAACCTTTGTTAGCAACTAGTTAAGTCGATATGCAATCTTAGATACACATTTCATATAAATGGAATACAAATGACTTAATTGGTTTTTGTTATCATTAAGAAACGATTAATTATGATTATTGGAATTACAATGTACACCTTTTTTATGATGAAAAATCAATTAAATAAAGAGGTATAATAAACACGCACAAAAAGTAGAAGTATGCCTCTTATACCGAAAGAGAAGATGTTTGACATAGAAATACACAATAGTGAAACATAAATAATCAAACAAAAACATGTTGAAAGCATATCCTTTGATAAGTAAAAAGTAAGGAGAACCCAACAAACATGCAATAAAATAGTATCATAAATAAACACGCATCAGAAAAACAAAAATTAAAATTGAAGAACAAATTTTTTTCAAGTTTACAGAATAACAAACAGTGAAACATAAGTTATATCATATCAAAAAGTTTTTAAAACATAAGAAAATACAACTAAAGGTGACAAAAATAGACAATTGCTAGTTCGAACCACTGGAGCTATTTGACTGACCTACATTCCGAATGAGTTTCCTGTAATTGTCTTTGATCGCCTTCTGCATGGACTCTTTTGCTTCTTGAATCATTGCAAAAAGTTGATCCTGGCGTTCTGTGATTCCTTGCAAGCATCCCATCATCCGGTGATTGTCCTTGGTGAGCTCTCCCACTCGCAAAGCCATATGATCGGCTTGCGTAGGCAAGCGAAGGACGGAACCAGTAGGTGTAGTAGGAGGTGCAGTAGAAAAGGGACCAACCATTAGTTTTTTAGGGTGAGCTGCTGGTGTGCTTGTGGAGGCGTGACATGGATCATGTCTTTTCTTTGTACGCGACTCGAGATTAATCGACAGATCCTCCTCCTCGTTCTTATCCTCGTCCTCATCCACATCGTCCTCACTGATTATCTGAGGAGGAGGCCCTTGGTTCTTGCAGAAAAATACCCCTGATTCGTCTGAATAACCCATATTTCTAACGCGTGCAACATTTAGAAAGACTTTGTTTTGAATCGAATCTTCTCCAGAAACATCAACCAATTTCTCCAAAATTGCGGACAGAAGCATATCATGGGGTAAAGCACAAGATTTGGACTATGAAGCTCGGAGAATGGTTTCGGTTATATAGTTAGGGATGTCAAACTGAACCCTATTAAGAATGAGCCACATTGTGAAAGCATCTACGTGTTCAACGAACAGGTTGTTGCATTCAATCGGGATTCCACCGTAAATTGGTACGCATCATGTATTGATTCATAAAACTCATTCTCAAAGTAGCCTAATTCAGCACCAATGTACCTAAACGGTTCTACCCCTAATTAAACCGGAATGAAACCGAAATTCTACCCCTTTAACATACGAGTAGTATAAGTCCCTCTTTTTTTCTTAAATTACTATAAAATTTTTTGAGAAGAGTAGGATAATATACACGATTCAATGACAGAAGCGATTCAAACCTAGGTGACACAAATCATTTATGAACGTAAGGGAAGGATTAACTAAGGGAGAAGGTAATACCGTCATACCACCCATTATAGCCTTCGATTTGAATGTCTCCTCGAATCGTGTATTTTCATCATCGTTCTGGAAGTACAAAGTATGGAAAGTGGAGCTTGAAGGACCATCCGATCTCGAATTTCATGTGTTCTTCCTTTTGCGGGATGAGGATACTAAAGGATTCTTGGTTCTGGAAGCCATGAATCGATTAGATTGAAGTTTGAAGAAAGAGTAATCGATTTAGGGTTTGTGTTTGATTTTGAAATGAAGGAGGCGCGAGAGAGATAGAGAGAGTGAAGAAGAGTGAAAAATTATCGGTGAAAATGAATTATGGTGCCCCAATTTTTATTTTAAACCCCGCGAACACTAATCGATTAGGAGTATATTATAATCGATTAGAATTTAGGTTTTAACCCTAGTTGAATGTTGAATCTAATCTGGTGTCACCTAATCGATTAATGACGTTGTGTAATCGATCAGGTGAGACCAGTGCATCCATTTAAAATTTCCAGTAAGTGTTTATAATACTAATCAGGTACATTATAATCGATTAGGATATAATATGTAATCGTTTACGATAGAACATGTAATCGATTAGAGTTGGAAATTTTAGTCCCTAAGCATTTGTACAAGCTGATGTGAATCGAATAATAGTGTTCTATATGCACCTTCATGAATGCCAAATTACAATCGATTAAGATTTGAGTATTCGAATAGCTTATACAACATGCATCCATATTGTATCATAAATATACACACACGTGGTTCTTTCATTTGGAAGACATGAGCACCAATTTCTAATTACAAAATCTTCTAAATGCGAAACCCATTTTCTTCATTTTGTGTTTTCAGACATCCGGTGGAGGCGGCATTTTTCAGACATAGTGTTGTGGTGGCTGTAAATAAGTTATGTCACTCTAATATAATGATAGAACGAATTTGAGTACAAAACAAATGCCAGCAATATAACATCGAATTGAAGGCTCGTCAGATGTAGCCGATTATTTCAACCAGTACATTCGACACGTAATGACGACCGCCACTTCATGCACGAAAACATATGATTGTGCAAAACTGTAACACAATATTATTTCTCTAACTCGACTTTGGAACAAGAATATTTAGTCTATATGATGAAGTAACATGTACACTCTTTCATCTTATGTTGTTAATAAAATATTGTACATAATTATACGTCATACTTGTTTACTCTATCATTGTTTGCCATTACAAAACAAATAGTACGAAACTACACCAATCCGCAACAAATATTGTCACCGTAAATCATTTCAATACTTTGAATGTCATTTTATTCCTTTCAACGTCATTTTATTGGTTTCTATTGCAGAAGTATTTAAGTTAATCGATTACATTTAAAAACTTAATCGTTTAGGTTGTGCCAATTTAAAAAAACAAAAAACAATCTCTCGTTATCTAATCGATTAGTCCCACATTCTATTCGATTAGTCAAATACTCTTGTGCCAATAACTTAGTGCATTACATGTCATGTATAATCGATTACATTTCAAAATTTAATTGATTAGGCCGACTCAGTTTAAAAAAAAAACAATTTGTATGAGAATAATCGATTAGTCCCATATTCTAATTGATTATTCGCATACTCCAATCCAATAACTTAGTGCATTCCATGTCATGTATAATCGATTACATCTCAAAACTTAATCATTTAGGTTGTGCAACTTTAAAAAAAAAAACAATTTATTGTTGCCTAATCGATTAGTCTCAGATCCTAATCGATTATTTTATTACTCCAATCCTTTCGTTTGACTAAGTGCAATACAAGTCATGTCTAATCGATTACATTTTACAACCTAATCGATTAGGTTTTTCTATAATGATGCAATGCAAAAATTTACAACACATGATTTTCGAGATTGTAAAATTTCACTTATCGGGTTGTAAATATGTACATTGTAGCTTGTAATTGGCACATTGTAGCTTGTAAAATCTTCCAAACGCAGTTTATATAACCTATCTGTACAAAATTTACAAGTTACAGTGTGCCAATTATAACCTACGGTACAAATATTTACAACACTTGATTTTCAAAGTTGTAAATTCCACAGATCAAGTTGTAAATGTGTAAACTGTAGCTTGTAATTGGCACACTGTAGTTTGTAAAATCTTCCAAACGCAGTTTTTACAATCTATCTATACAAAATTTACAACTATAGTGCAAATATTTATAACACCTGATTTTCGAGGTCGTAAAATTCCACTGATCAAATTACAAATGTCTACACTATAGCTTGTAAAATATTCTAAAACGCACTTTTTACAACCCATCTGTTCAAAATTTACAACAACAATGTGCCAATTACAACCTACAGTGCAAACATTTACAACACAAGTAAATTTACTTTTCTACCCTTCCACTAAATTAACCATATTCAATTTAAATTCATTTTGCCACGTGTCAATCCGTAATAAGTTAATATGTAGTGTGAAATCCGGGGAGTATGCAAATCCTTCCGGTCTAGAAGGCATGTTTAGTGTGGTTTGATTCAAACCTTAAACTATTAATTCAAATATGCTGTAGTAACAAGTTCCTTATTTACAAATAATGGTGAGTACCACTATTAAAATGGACCTACTGGGCCACACCAACGATTGATTCTTCCCCACAACGGACACACCCAAATAATCACACCACAAGTGGTAAAATCCACTTAACACGTGTCTACTTATAATTACTTGAGGCTTCAATCATTTAGTACTGTGGAACCCAATTTTAATGAAAAAAAGTCCTTTCTCTTCTCTACGAAAATATGATTTCCTCATTTCTTCCACGAAATTTCAAATGGGCTTTTAGGGATTATTATTTTAATATAAATATTTGGCAAACTTATTTAAAGAGATAAACACCAAATAAAACACAAAAGTAATGAATGGACTAAGTTAGATATTTAAATAAATTTTAGATTTTTCTTTTTGGCTATTAAAAGAGAAGTATGTCTCATTAAATAAGTAGGAAAATAGTCCTAGTTAAGACTAGGAATATTCTTGGTCTTTATTAAAAACAAAATTATTACTATAAGAAAAATAATAAAGAATGCAATTTAATGTGGTAGTTGGCCAAAACATTCCATAATTTGGACCATTCAATATCTAAGAATCACCCTTGTAATTTACATGCATTTTAATATTAATACTAAAAAATTAAAATTAAATTAAATTAATATGTGCATACTATTTTTTCTAAAAAGAATTATACAATGTCACTTGAAAATAAATAACACATAACCTAATTAGAGATCGAAAAAAAACGTAATTATAATAATTTGTTACATCCTTCCTTTTTGTTCAAGCTTTTAATTATCCTAAAATCTTATTCTTAATAGAAAGAGCTGAAAAATTTGAAGTCTTTTGATATCATTAGCTCAAATCTAAGAATATCTAGAAGAATACTATTCTTCGAATAATCAAATTTTAAATTCAAATTTATATTTATATTGAAAAAGCACTTTCAACAAAGAAGGAAACATGTGAAATTGAACAAAATGGGTATGTCTCTTTATGTAAGTAAATTATATGTAAATTTCCATATGTGTGATTTCTTTGAACACATACAACATGCAGTCAATGACTATTCTTCGAAGAATTTTCTATATAAACACTTGCATTCAATTCACATATCCAAAACAAACAAGAAAGATGAGAAAAAAGGGTTTAGAGTCTATTGTCGCAGGAGAGATGGCACTTGCTTGCTGCTATCGGTGTTTTTCTTTGGCACAGTGCATCTGGTGCCATTTTCCTGTGACAACATACTCGTATTCTAAATACAGTAAAATAATATCACGCATCGGTTCAGACAAGAAAGAAGTCAGGGGTATCTCGTCGCAGGAGAGATGGTACTACACTATACCATGTGCTCTTGTTTTGGCATGGCTAAGGTGTAGTAAGTGCCATGCTCTTGTGACAATATACCCTTTTGAACCTCTTTGCTTCACATTCTCTTGTTGCATCAAATTTTCGAAATTCTAGGTAAACCAATTTTTATTTATTTTTTGTCATTTCTGTTTGACCTAAGTTTTTTTCTGTGAGTATTTGTCAGTAAGCAGAAATAAGTTAAGAGATAGAAAATCATCATAATCTAAAGAGTTTCCTAATTACCAATTTTTTTCTATATTTTTATTTCTGTTTCCTTCTATCTCTATGTTCAAATTTGAATAATTTTTAACATAATAGACTAACATCTATAGAATTTTATGAATACCAATTGTAAATATTTGAGTTTTCCTAAATGAGTTAGATTGATTCATATGAGACATGCTTGTAAAGCACATATTTATGCGATCAATATAAAATGAGTATGTGCTAAACATACCTATTAAGTGCAGGTGTGGGCTGGTAGTAGTGTGAGCTTAAATCACTAATGAAACACATTGGGTTTGCCTATTTAGGGTTTTATATGGCTAGGTCTCCTCCTCCTCCTCTTCCTCTTCCACTCACGTACGTACATACTATTCCATTTGTTATTGATGTAATTATTATTCGTTTTCGTATGGTTTCATATCATTGGACACCATGTGATTGCGTAGTTGGACAATTCTGATTAGAGATACATGTCATAATTTTCCATTACACATATTTGGCTCTCTTTAATTTTTAAAGTGTCTGACTCACCAATAATTTATACGAATTAAGAATAATAAATTGACCAATATTTCACATTTTTTAAAGAAATAAAGTTTGGTTTACATATTCCGGCCGGATAAAATGGATGAATATTATCGAGTTTCTTACACATTGGTCATGTAAATAAATGATGTTTAATGAATGAAATCATAGAAATCCAAAAGGTTGTAGATAAAATGGTAATTTAATATAAATATGAAGTACAATATATATACATAAATAAAAACCCTAAAATTAATAACTAGGGTTTGGAATTTGATGATACAATCAAAAGCAAATAAACAAAAAATTGCCGTTCTATTAATTACTTAATTCCATATGAATTTTTAATTAAAAAAACACCCTTTTAAATGAATGAAAATGGAAAAATGGATCCATAATTTTGGTAAGAAATGGAGAGGAACTCCAGTCGCGGGAGAGATGGTGCGTACTAAAATAATTAAGAGTCTGATTCATCAAACTTCTGAAATTCTATTTTATTTAATATGGTATGGATTAAAGTGAATTCAAAAATTTGGTCAATCAAACTGTTAAGAAAAAGTAGGCCTCATCTTTCCTCGATTGGAGCTCCTTCCTTGTCTTTTAAATGCTACGAGAAGGTAATAGTTTACAGGCGTACTTGTTTTTTTTTTTACCTGAATTTATATGTTATATTGAATTAGGTATTTGAACTTATTTTTTGAGTAATATCAAACCTAAATTTTATTTTTCATTTCAATATCGTACCTGCAGTCAATTTCATTAATTAAAACTGTTAAATCATATATATGGTCCACATGAAAATTTTCTATTTAACATAATAGACTAACATCTATAGAATTTTATGAATACCAATTGTAATAGTTAAAATACACAATTATAGATAAAAATTTTCAAATTTAATGGTGAGTATCTCACTTACTATTTATTAGCAAATTTTTACTATCAAGCATAGAATTTCACTCTTAAATATTTTTATTTTATTTACATAAATAAAATTTAATATATTTATTTAAAATAGCCTTAAATACACTTTTTCCCCAAACTCATACATTTGTAACAAACCACCTCCCAAATTCTTATTCGTAACATGTTACCCCCATAAATTTTCAGTTTAATTGATTTTTGATTAATTTGAATTTTAC
>JAYMTB010000889.1:0-12319 GCA_036897585.1 Francoa sonchifolia
TAAATATTTTTTATAAATTTATCAGATTTCTGTTTATGGAAATATAATTTTCTTTTGAATAATTTCCATAATCGGATTTTTCTTTTTGGAAACTTTGCAAAATTGAAATTCTCTCTCGATTTAGAGAATTTCAATTTCCCCGCGATCCTTTGAATTTTCTGACTATTTTCCGACGAGTTCTTGAGTTTTCTAGTGACAATTGAGTTTTTTGGCGACTCTTGGGTTTTCCGACGAGTTTTCCAGCGTCTCTTGAGTTTTTCGACGAGTTTTCCAGTGAGTTTTTCCAGATTCCGACAACTATTTCCGGAATCTATATTTTCAGTTTGAGTGCCGAATTCTAGAAATTTGTTTGATTTCGGTTCGCGTAGTGCTGCGTTCAACCGGTGAAGGAGTGTTGTATCTTGGAAGGTAACTTTCCATTAAAGTTTAGCACCGTAGGCTGAAAATAATTACCTTAAGGAGATTCGGTAACACATACCTCACTCCAATTTATTTTGTATTTTTTTTTTCATTGTGCTCTAATTTGGAATATTGTAATTTTTTGTTTGTATATTGAATTGATTATAATATATTTGTTTACTGAATAAGAAAATCAGTTCATATTCACATAATTTACAATCTGTTGCGGTAAAATAAAAACAGTTATCCAACAAACTTGATATCAATAATGACTTTTTACAGGGAATCTTGAGGGAGGATGTTTACATGGATCAACCTGCAAGTTTTAAAATGAAGAATTTTCTCATAATGTGTAAATGAAAGAAACGATATATAGGTTAAAGCAAGCACTGCGGGTATGGTATCAAGAACTCAATGACTTTCTAATTTAGATTGGGTTTGTAAATTCAATAGTTGATCCATCTCTCTCTTCATATTCAAGAAAACTGGATTGATTCCTTACATGCAGGTCTATGTAAATGACCTTATTCTCACCAGCAACAATCCTCATTTTTTAAGTGATTTTATAACTCAACTAGCTACTCGATTTTCCATTAAGCATCTTGGTGACTTACTTTATTTTCTTGGTGTGAATTCATTCCCATTACTAAAGGTATTTTTCTAACACAAGACAAATATATTCCGGAAATCTTGATCAGGTTTGTGTGAATGGTGCCAAAAAATAAGTTTTTACTCATCTTGCTTCATCTATTACATTAATCTTGAATGATGGATCTCCGCTACTTAATTTGACACTATATTGTCAATTAACTAGAGCTCTAAAGTATTTTCTATGATGAGACCGGATATAGCATATGCCATCAACCGACTTTTATAGTTTATGCATGCACCAACATAAACTCATTGGACATCACTTAAAAGAATTTTAAGATATTTGAAAGAGATACTTTTCCATGGTTTATTTCTCAAAAAGAGTTCGACAATCAGTATAAATGCATTCAAGTGATGCTAACTAAGGAGGAAAGTCAGATACCGGAACCTCCAGTACACCTTATATTGTTTACTTGGGAAGCAAGGAAAGCAACATTATCTCTTGGAAGTCCAACAAATAACGCTAAATGTCGCGTTCATCAACTGAGGCTGAATGTACATCTATTTTTAACACAACTTCAGAACTTTCATGGATTGCTAATTTGATAAGGGAGCTTAGACACTCTCCACCACCACCAATGATTATTCCTTGTGATAATCGATCTGCTACTTATGCGTGTGCCAATCCCATGTTTCATTCAAGAATGAAATATCTCTCGTTTGAGTACCCTTTTGTCTTGAAATGTATTCACCAGAGAGTTATTTGTGTTCTACATGTTTCAAGGAGAGAACAACTCGCTAATATGCTTGCCAAACCATTGCCACAGACACCTTATCTTCGTTTTTGTTCCAAGATTGGCATCACCAATGGTGCAATCATCTTGCGGGGACGTGAAAACATTATCCAGTGAATACTAATAAAGATTTAAAATTATTATTTAGTAGATAATGATATTTCAAATTATTATAAGTATATAACGATAAATATTTTAAATTAGTATCTAATGGATAATGATAAATATTTCAAATATTGTTCTAACTAACTGATAAAATTCAGTTTTGTAATTTGAAAACCATATTTGTTATCTATTATAAATGCAAGTCATTTTGCAATAATATGTTGTCAGTTCCCTTCATACTCAATCTTTTATGCATTTAATATGATTGAACATTTAAAATTAGTTTGATATTGTTGTCTTTTTAAAAATTGTTTTTAGAAATTATGTTTAAAAGTTGCTTTAAAATATTATTTGATAAAAAAAAAAAAGTAAAAGTTGATTTTAAAAATAATGGGTATTTAGTAAACTATTGATTAAAGTAGTTAAGTTGTCTAAAATGAGCAATTTAGACACTATAAAATATTGATAGAAAGACAAATAGTTTTTATTGTAATAATTGAAAAGATAAAGAATAATTAAGACTTTTAACAAAAAAAGTTTACCAAACAATGTACACCGAAAGTGAACATCCACATCAATATGTGTATATATATATATGTGATATATAATGAAAACCATTGAAAATATGGGTAGGGTTTCATGGATGTTCATTAACATTTTTGTTTTTCAATGGCTTATGCTATTGCCTTGGATGTGAGTTTTGTCTCTATAAATGCATCAATGTCTTTAAGGTATTGGTATATTTGTGTTTTCTTATTACCTTTTTATTTATTTTTTTGTTGCAGGTGAAAAATATTGATAATGACTTTGGAACTTATCATCTTGTAAGTTTTGTGCCGTGACTGATTAATTAATGAACAAAATATTGCAAAATCCAAATTTACATTCATTTTCATTGGTACTTTTATTTCATTATATAAACTGGTTTAGTGTTTCTAATTTCACAGGATGGTAGCGAGGGATCTCTTCAAATTCAAGGTACATATATATATATATAAAGATTCTCCCAATTTGTTCATGTTCGAAAGAAATAATAATTCTGAAAATGTGACTTGAGTTCAGATTGTCCCAAGGAATGCGAGCGTCGGTGTTCAGCAACTGAACACAAGGATCCATGTTTGCGTGACTGCAACATATGTTGTGGAATGTGTTTGTGTGTTCCTTCGGGAACATATGGACACAAGGAAGAATGTCCAAGTTACAATAATTGGAAGACTAAGCGAGGGAAACCCATATGCCCTTAAGATATATTATAAATCTCATCCAAAGAATGTTTTGTATGCATAATATGGAATAAAATCTCGTCACATTCTAAATTTATTTTCGTGTTTAAAATTGGCGGTTTAATATTTTTGATAAATTTTGGGGGTTGATCTCTTTTAACATTGTCCTTTCATCTCAAGCTAACTTGTAATAACATCTAAATAGACTATTACAATCTCAAATGTTAATATACCCAACATAAAGTTGGAGTAGCCTACTTTATTTAACTATTAAAATCCAATTTTTGAAAAGTTTAATTTCTGTCGAGCACAAAAGTGATGTACCAAAATTTACTTTGTATATGTATATATTGTAATGTTTTCAAACTTGTGCTGTTACAATTTATTTTTTAATTATTTATATTTTATGTTTGACAAAACCATTGATTATGTTAATCTCAAAATTATATTAGGTTGATTCACAAAAAAGTTCATTAATGAACTTTTTAGGATTAAAGTCATTTTTACAACCTGGACTATTTACTTTTGATCAATTTGTACTCCAAATTTTTTAAAGGTCTCGAATGGTCCTTTGAACTATTAATTCAACGTCATTTTTCAGTTTTTTGCTATTTGACTTACTATGTAACAAAACGTATGATACGTGACAATGATATTAATTTTTTTTTTACTATGGATTAATAACAGAAAACTGAAAATGACCTTAAGTTAATGGCAAAAATTAATAGAAAACTTAAAATGACATTGAGTTAATAGTTAAGGGATCGTTCGAGACGTTTAAAAAGTTTGAGGTACAAATTGATCAAAAATAGTAGTTCAGAGTGCGCAAGTGATTTTAAATTAATTTTTTGTTTATTTATTATTATTATTATTATTTTACTAGTAATAAATAATTAAGAGAAAGAAAAACCTAGAGCCTGGACTCTTTTTTTTAAGGTTTTAGTGTAATGTAGGAGATATTTGATTCTAATGTTTGATAGAACATTCGTATTTTTATTAAGAACATTCGTATTTTTTGTTTTTTTATAAATATGATAGGTAATTAGTAGTTAGAATTAAATTGAGTGAAATATTTTTAACTTAATCATACATCTTGTCATAAAATATGAGGTACATTAAGTTCTTATATTAATTGTGCGGGAACAAAGTTATGCAGATGAAATCGATATTGCAGTTATACGGGTGTTTAGAAATTGTTTTAAGAGTTTAGGGAAGGATAAAATTTGATTTTTGGTTTTGAATTTGAATTTGAATTTGAAAATTGTTAAATCAGATCAAATAAGTTAAGGAGGGTGGTTACCATAATTAGAATATATTTATAATTAATTAAATAAAATTTGGAATTACACTTATATCTTTATTGTTAAGGAGATATATGGAGAGAGATATTGAAATTGGAAAAATACATCAAAGTCTCATCCCTTATAAAGAAAACGTTCGTTTCTCTTCTTTGTTCATCGCTTCTTATCAGCATCTCACCGATTCACAGGCTTCGCTCTCCAACGACCCTCGCCACTGCTCGCCGCCATGACTCATATCCTTCTATTTGATTTCCTTAATTTTCGTTATGTTTTCCGATCCATCAATTCATAAATTTATCTTCTACCTTTTCCGATTGGAGTTTTTTTTTTTAGATGTTTTCCTTTAACTCAGACCCAACCGCGTTAGCCAAAGAGAACGCGATCGTGAAAGAGCTCAATCCCGCAAGGGCGGTAGCAAGGGCAAGGAGGATGGTTTGACCCCTGAACAGCGCCGAGAAAGGTTCCATTCAATCCCTATTTGTTTCTTCTGCTTCTATGATTTCTGTTTCTGTGTTTGGTCTTGATTTGTTTTTACTTCTGTTTATAGGGATGGAAAAGCCCTGCAAGAGAAGGCCGCGAAGAAAGCGGCGGGAGAGAGCGGAAACGACGCTGGAGGTAATAGCGGTAAGAAATAAGGGGAAATTTGTTTTTACTTCTGTTTTAACTTTTTATTTTGTAATTCACGTCAATAATCATGAATCTGGACTTGTTAAGTTGTGAGTTTTGTGGGTTTTTAGCTGTGGAATAATGATTGGTGAGGTTCAGGAAGTGACCTATATATATATATTATATTATGTAGTGATGATTTTCTTGAGTATTCGCTGCGAGAAGCAATTTAGTGCTTTCTGGTAAACTTGAATCATTGGCTAAAACTTTATGTCTGCAACTACATTGTAAAGGCTTCATCCCACATGACGAAGTGAAGTATATGTGCTGATTGTGTTCTGATTGATAAGTGGTTTATATTGTACAATTGTTCTATGAGATTATGTGGTTCACAATAATTGATTCCAGTTTAACAAATCACAAATCTGGACTAGTTAAGTAATAGGGTTGTGCGTTTTATGGATTTTTAGCTTTGGAATTAGATTATGAGCGGTGAGGGTTTCGGAAGTGCTCTAGCTGTTCTATAGCTGTTAACTTGTGTAACAGTGTATGGTATGGTTGGATGATCCATCAACAATGGTGAGGTCTCTTAATTTTTCTCATAAAAGATTCTACCATGCCATAGTTTAAAGATCTTGAAATTGGATTTGATCAAGATATTATAGTTAAAAGTCTTGATATTTGATTTGTTCTCGAATATACTAACAAATTTTTTTTTCGTGTAAATTGTCAAAACTAGCATTTTAGGAGCCTCACTAGATGTATGGGACAATCATAATGGAGTTACCAAACCCATAGATCGATATAATATATAAACATGGCTTAATTTTAGCAATGCAGATACGTTTGTATTAAGCAGGCGGCAGGTCTATAAGTAGTACCAGTTTGTGGCTGATTACTTCAGATATATTTTCATTGTAAAAAGTCAATGAGTTTGAACTTTTTTTCGTTTCTCATATTTGCGACATGTTAAAAGATTCAAAACTATAAGTGAAACCGTGACATTGATTCACATTTGAGAATTGTCAAAGATTCAACAATCAAGTTCAAGGAGGTCAATATGCAGGACTTGTTTACTCATTAAAACTCAAAAGTAACTGATCAACTTTCATGGAAAATGTTGTCATTCACAAATTTATGTTTTTAATTTGTTAGATATTTACGTTTTAGAAGCTCTTTAGTTTCAAGGAGTTGATCTAATATTTGAGATAGTGCTTAGGGTAGCAATGAATGAAGATTTTCACGAACAGCTTGAATCTCAATTTGAAAAGTACATTGTATATGGATGTTTATTTTCAAAGACTTTTGCGAACAGCTTGAATCTCAATTTGAAAAGTATATGGATGTTTATTTTCAAAAAGTCCGCTTGCAAACAGTTCATCAACAAGCTTGACAATAATTATACATAAATCTTAAAATACAACTTTATTTAATATTGATTCCTTTGTGATTTTTGTGAGACTAATTTTAATTACAATTCATCAACTCTATTATAATACATTGTTCCCTTGATGCAACTCGTCCCACTGATTGCTTTCAGGGAGAGCACCTTCCCCGTAGGAAGCTTTTTCCCTTTCATATGTGATCACATAGATTACAACTGCTGTTTTATTTATGATAAACACTTGGAAAAAATTCAAGCTTGCTTGATAAGTAAATCGTGTTGGCACTACTTTTATGTTATACCAAATGCCGTTCAGGTCTGAACTTGATTCAGTTTAGCAGCAATAATTGAACTGTTCAAAATTTGACTTGGCTAGATTTGTTTCCAGCTCCAAGTGTAATGATTGACAATGTGTATTGTTAACATGCTTCTGTGATGAACAGTTTTATGTGGAGGTCAACCATCTTAATTGTCATATAATATTAATTTATTAAAACAATTTTCCACAAGCAGATCTGACTTTGTGGAGAGGTGAGACATGAATGTTTGATTTGCCAAACAACTATTGCCATATATTTGTATGAATGTTATATTAATTCTAGTTCATTGATCTAGAATATATGTGATTGATCGACTTCATTGATCTTAGAATATATGTGATTGATCGACTTCATTAATCTTAGAATATATGTGATTGATCGACTTCATTGATCTTAGAATATATGTGATTGATTGACATGTCATGGTAGAACATTTTGTTTTTCTGCTTGAGGGCATCAAGAGACTCACTCAATGTCTTAAATGGATCTCCTTTAGACGTGTTGGTTCGGGATTTTGACTTGCTTTAATGAAGCATGAAACTTCAACAAATTTTGATCATCCTCCATATTCTCCATTTCTTTTTCATTGATAATACAAAGCTTCCTTTGATATTATTGGTTTGCCAAAGAGCCATACGGACTGAAAATTGAAAACTCTTGTTTCACTAATATACTATTACATGGTTTAAATTGTTTTTTGTTTGTAGAAACTGTTCATTTCACATATTAAACTAGAGGGACTCCCTTTATCATAAGTCATGACCAGTGCTTGTTAGATAATATTTAAAGAAACACAGTGAAACATATATAGTTGTGATCTTTTTAATTGTATCACATATTTCTTCCCATTTGATTGAAACAAACTACAAAATATGTCTTGGCTTATCTAGCCATGATCTCTTACTTTAAATATCTTCAATTCCCAGTTTTGGAAAACATGATTGAATTGTATGGTGTGTTTATTATGTAGTACTTATTTTGGGCAGAACCTTAACTCAAATCTCTTGCTCCCTATATAGAGTGAAAGACGGTTTTTTCTTTATAGCACATTTTCTCTATCTTGTCTGCCAACGGATTTCAGGTCTATGTAAGATTTCGGAAACTTCGTTAACCAAGTAGTTTTTCAATATCTTATGGAATAATATTACGAGCGTTTAACAATATAGTTTGTTTGTGGGGAGTGGAATGGAGGGAATCAAAATGAGATTACATTCCCTTCATTGATGTATTTGGATATGTTATTGGCAATGGGAATGGGATTCCTCAAAGGAATGAGACTCCTCCTTTCCCCTTAAGTGATTTCATTCCCTTATGCTCATTAGAGAATCCCATTACTTAGTAAACCAAACAAATCAATAGCATAAAAAGGAATGCAATGGGAATGGGGACAATGAAATCTCATCCTTGTTACCCTCATTCCTTCCAAACAATCATAGCCTTTAAGTTTTTTATTACTCATTTTTTTAGTTTGTTATCTAATTTAGGTGTATGTTTGAGTAGTCTTGGACAGATATGTGCAATCATTCATTCTTTCTTCTTGGGGCTATGTGTGTTGGATTCATTATCTGGTGTTAGATTGCAATTTGACAATTATTTGATCTGTTTGAAGAATGAGCCATGATCCCATGCGCTAAACTGGGCACTTGATTTAGGCTACTTCACAGTTTTCGTACAGTTTGAACAAGTTTGAAAATATATAATACTCGATGATCTGCCTTTGACCGTGAGAATTTGTTGGGAGTTTTGAATACATGGGCTTACAGTGAGTCGTACTGTTTTACTCTGATAATTTAACATTTGAAATTTATTATTTGTTCATTCATCAAATCCTTGAACAATTGTAAATATATACATTTTAAAAAAAAATTTAGATATTATTCTTTTTGCTACTGTAGTAGCAGGATCACTATAAGATTTCCAGATGATATCTTATAATTGCATCATGTTTACTTAACAACAATGAAGTTTACTGGGTCGTTGTACTTTCGCTACATTTTTTTCTTGAGTTGTTATTCCACTCTCTGATATGCTTCTCACATACATCACAAATGTTGTGGTACTATGATTTCACAAATTTACTTGGCCACAATTTATGTCAATGAAGACACTTTTATTCATAATGTTACCACATGAGATAACATAGTTAGGGTCCAGGACACGAATAGGAGTACCACTTAGGACCAAACTGTCTCATCTCATGCTAGAATCAAGTCCAAAAGACCATCTCCTTGATAGGAATTTCACATTTTAAAGTTAGATCTAATCCAAGCCATCACTCTTTGCTAATGTACCAATGACTAACCTATATAAAAGAAATAATTCTCTTCGGGGATGTCAAGTTAGGTATCTTATGGTTTAGGTAGGGAGCGTATGGATTCCGACTAGAACCAGAAGTGAAAGAAGTCGATGGTTTTGGTTCTTTCAACCCGGACCTAACAATTGCTCAAATATATTGATGGTTCTTAAATTCTAACAAACTCCAAAACACAAATCGAGAATATGTATAATTGAGAACTAAATTGAACCAAAATTGACAATACGATTTGATTGTGCACAATTTAGTTCTATACTGAAATGTTGAGAACCAAACAGTTTTTATTCTAATTTTAGAGTGTCATTCGGCATGAGGTTCTAGTTCTAGTTCGGAGAGGTTCTAATTCAGATTTCCGTCATTATCTAAATGCGTAAATTTAAAGGTCGGATTAAACAAAACTTGGAAAAAAATAAATATAAAATTTAGGATTAGGATTAGGATTAGATTAAGAAATAAGAATAAGTAATGAAATGAATAACGTGCCATCCACCGCAGGACCCATGCCTACCAAACATCCCTACTTTCTTACAAATATTTTGTCTTGTGTGGTCCTTGGCATGTATACATATGACTAATCAAATTGTATTAAGAAAACAAGTCAATTACATAAACAACTCTTTTTGAGTTGATGGAGTTGCTGTTTATGTTTTATAATGATTAATTAAAAAGCATGAGTTTCTGTCATTTTGCGAGAGGGAGACATGCTTCTACTAAACTAACTTCTCCTAGGATTACTTCACATGTTTAAAGAAGGGGACATAAAACACTAGAGCTTTTATTAATTAAGCTCGTATTAATAATTAGGAATTCCAAATCTCTTTGTACAATGTCACAAGAGTTCATCAGTTTAACTAACTAACACCTACAATCTTTTCCGATTAGTATTTTAAATAAGAAATTTATAAATATGTTTGCTATTTCAACTTGTTCCTTTCATGTACTTAACAACTTGTAAGATTCCATTGATTAGCTTAATGTTAAAAGATGGTTGACAAATATTGGTGGAAGTGGTGATGGCATTCATAAGTAGATAAGTACAACGTAGTTTTCAAAGGACTAGATAACATTTTCTATTCCATCTTCCTACCTTAGATGACTCAATTATGTGTATTTCATGCTTAGAGGTGTATTGACTGTAACTCCTCACCTCTTTCTTCTTCTATATTTTTAATAAAATCCTTCCAACTCTTTGATCCCTACAAAGACAAAGAGTATACATCGATTCTTTCTTGTGTTTGGTTGGTATATAAATCAATTTTATAAATTTTCTACTTTATTTAAATATCCTTAGTTAACCGATTACAATAGATTCATATTAGATTTTTAAATGGTAAAATTGTAATTTACTATTTGTTAAATTTCACGTAGTCATGATTCTGCTCAATTTCGTGAACCAAACTTGGGAATTTAGCATTTTTTTTGTTAAATTCTGGGAATCGTTTTTTGACTTCACGAACTAAACTAGACCTAAAATTAGTGAAATTTGTATCTTTATTCGGCAAATAGAAAGTGGAAAATTTTGGAAAATGTAAAGAGCAAGGGATATGATAAGGCATAAACACATCATTATTTGGAATTCAAAGACATCCTACATAACTGTTTGGCCATGTGTTATCTCTTTATTTGGAACACATCATTATGAGGTGTGCAATAAAAAGAGTTTTGATCCCATTTTGATTCATTGTTATGAGACCCAAAACTTAGGAGGGAATAAAGAATATTGGTTGATAATGGAAGAAAGGAAAAAGCAAAAGCAACATTTACAAACATGGCCTCATGTTTCTGCCTATACATATCATGTTATAAACATAGCTACCCTAGCCACAACCATGTGCTATAATATTCCTTAAAATTACATTCAAATTTAACAACTTATCTTTTTTTTCTTTCAATTTTTCGGGTTGCATGGAGGGCAGTAGTCGGTGATGTCGTGAGCCAGATACGAATCATATTTAAAAAACTTTGGACAATTTCTAGATCTAAGAATCCTTTTTGCATCGTTCCACTTCATGAATTTTTGTGTGGTAAATAGAGGTGGCATTGTCCCACGGGGATAGCTTAAAATGAATGCAAACTAGTAGTTGAGTATGTGTAAGCCTAATCATTTTACACTCATTTTGGATGTCCTAATAGTTATAGGGTGTCCTAACATTTAGGCCTTTATTGATGAGTTGTTATTAAGTGTCTCACAACCAATCCCAAAAGATAAAGTAGTGATGCCCTAAAGAAAGCCAAAAAGAAGGAATACATGTGTTGGTGCTTAATATATCAAATTTGAAAAAGACAACCATGATTTCACACTACTTCTATTCATTTTTGTTTAAGCTTAAACATAATCATTATGTTTATGATAATATTGATTACAATCATCTTATAGGAATACTAATAAAAGTGAATATCCAACCCATGATTCCATTCAGAATGGGATGCACCAATTGTTGTGGGAGTTGGAAGCTAAATAAGTATTTAACTTTGTAAATTAAAATACTAAATAATTAGCAGGACATAGAAACTTCTCCACTTCTAAAAACTTCATTTCTATTAAACAAATTTAATAATTAAATTAGAATATTATTTAGACAAAATTCCAACATAAAATATGAAAACTTTTTCATTTGTCTAAATATATATATATATAAGAAAAAGGAAAATTACGTATATTAATACAAACGAGAATATATGGTATTAATAAAATATGCAAAAGAAGACACGGGAAGGAACCAAACATCTCCTTCCTTCTATATGATACCTTGTCATTTGAGTATATATACATACATACATACATATCTACATATGTATACATCATTGAGGCTCTCTTTGGACATTTGAACCTAAAAACCTTTCTCTCTCTCTTCTAAACACTTGAATGGAGGATCAATTTCCCAAGAGCATTCAGAAGGAAGTGCCATCATTTCTTGATGAAATAGCAACTGCATCAACATTTTATCTCCATAATCCAACCATTTCTCATCAACAAACTCAAGCTTCCTCTCACCCCAATGGCCTTCTAAATTTTCTTGACTCATTTCCAAATTCTCCAAATCATACACCACTTTCTTCATTCTCACTATCAAACCCGAATCCCGAATCATCCACACTCAAACCAGGCCAAAACCAATGTCAATCGGGACTAGACTTGATGAATTACTGGCTCACCACCACAAACACACAACCACCAATGAAAAGAATGCCAAATCAGCACCAAAAAAATTCACCAAAAAAGCTATTTAGAGGGGTGAGACAAAGGCATTGGGGTAAATGGGTAGCAGAAATCAGATTACC
>JAYMTB010000890.1:0-12315 GCA_036897585.1 Francoa sonchifolia
TATGTACTTGTTTCAGCTGAATTTAGGGGTTTTATATTGTCATTCAATCGGAAGTTGTAACATCTCAAATTGGAGAAGAGGAACTTTTATGTTTTCCCTGATTTATAAGGGTTTAATTTTGTTTTTTCTTTTAGGTTGATTTGATATGAGTTTGAGGGTTAGATTCAGAGTTGATTGTGTTTGTTTATGATATATTTTCAGCTGATTGTTTTTCAATAATCAATCTTAACATCTCAGTTTGGAGAACAGGAAGTTTTACTTGATAGGTATTTTTTTGGGCGCCGATGTAGTTAATTATTTTTTTAGATGGAACTTTATGTCTGTTGATCTTTATATTTAAGCTTAATTAATGGTATTTGATTTGTTTATATTTTATTGCTATGTAGGTTTGTGTCTCCTCGTGAATTAGGGAAAGAAGGGTACCATGGAATATGAAAGTACCCGTTGGATTTGGGATGGGGTGTACTACTACCCGCATCTATTTGGTGGTTTGATGCTCACAGCTGCGTTGCTTGGGTTGTCAACAAGTTACTTTGGCGGAGTTGGCCTATTTTCGTTGAACTATTTTCCTTCTGATCTGGGGATATTTCATAAGAAGAAATGTGAGAAGAAGCGGATTCGTGTTTACATGGATGGGTGCTTTGATCTAATGCATTACGGCCATGCAAATGCATTGAGGCAAGCAAAAGCTTTGGGAGATGAATTGGTGGTTGGTGTTGTAAGTGATGAGGAGATAGTTGCCAACAAGGGTCCACCTGTTCTATCAATGGAAGAGAGGTACTCATAATTTCTTTTGTCATGTGCATTTTCAATCATTTGGTAATCAGGGACTCACCCAAACTGAAATCTACTTACAGTGCCATTCCAATATACCATTGATGTTTGGTTTAGTGAATGGGATCTGAATTTGCTTCATTTGAAAGTCTTCTGAAGCACCTATACTGCCTTATCCGTATCGGTGCTTTTAGGAAAAGACATTAATGAAAAGGATTCTATATAACAACTTTAAAGTATTCAATTGATGAACAAATTATGGGATTCAGTCATATGCTTCATGACGACATCTTGACTGGAGAGATTTTTTCCAATCAAAATAATTGTCGAGCGAAGTATTAAAGTCACTTTCGGTTTCTTGTATGATGGTATCTTGTTATGAATGTCTGTCAAAGTACAGCCACTTATTTTGATCTTGTTTTATTCCCTCTAGGCTGGCCCTTGTCAGTGGCTTGAAATGGGTGGATGAAGTCATTGCTAATGCTCCTTATGAAATTACCGAGCAATTCATGAATCGTCTCTTCAATGAGCATAAGATTGACTATATTATACATGGTGACGATCCCTGCCTGCTTCCAGATGGAACTGATGCTTATGCCTTGGCAAAGAAAGCTGGTCGCTATAAGCAGATAAAACGCACTGAAGGTGTCTCCAGCACAGATATTGTAGGTAATGTAACTCTCTTGCTCTGCGCAGAACCTTTATTGGCAGAAGAGAATAGGTTGGTGGACAATATATATAGTGTTGCTCAAGAGCCCCTGCCTGGGGAGAAAATGAAGTTGGTCATAGCCTAAGTTTCCTTTAAGATACTCGAAAATTATCAGCTTTTCTGGTTCTAATTCATTGAATTTTTAAAATGTAGGAAGGATACTTTCTTCTTCAGAAAATACCAAAAATTGTCAAGATCACGATGACAAATTTTCAAATTCTCATCTCCAAAGTCAGTCCAAGAATGCAAACATGTCTCAATTTCTGCCGACATCTCGGAGAATCGTTCAATTCGCAAATGGCAAGGTATCTTTTGGTTTTATTCTTGTTTATGACATTGCGACTACAAATATGAATGCTTCTTGTCAGCTCAATTTATCTTCTGGCTAGTATCCTTTGCTATATTTGACCAAGAAGGGAAAGAGAGGACCATCTATTCTGATATTGTAACGAAAGATTTGCGTGGGAGATCTATGCTCAATTAATTAAAATGTTCTATGTTTACTTCAGATTGAACATGTTTGTTATTTTAGAGATACAAGTCTTAAATCATATTAATTTATTTAATAAATTGGTTGATTGTTTTCAATAATAAATATGGTTGGCCAAGTATGGGTTAAACATTATGTCAGGTACTGATGCCTGTAAAAGGAAAGCAAGGAAACAGTATGATGGACAACTCGTGACATAATTTTAGCGTTAGGCCTCAAATTGTGTTTGTGTAGCCATATATCAAACTAATTGTGATAAAAGAGGAAATTAGCTACGTTTTCATCACAGAGGATTTTGTGATCCAAATAGAGTAACTTAGATATTTTGTGAAGGAATTCTGCAAGGAGGACAGTGGTTTAACAGAAATCTCCGTACATTTACTCAAGTTTCATCAAATACAATAAATGTTTTTTCTAATGTTGGCAAATGTCACGATTATAGGCCACACAAACGTGGCAACCGGGAATTTAATGATGAATTAGTTTGAACCTGTTTTCGTCTATGACATCTTGTTAATTTTATGTGATGTCAGGCACCTGGACCAAATGCTCGCATTGTGTACATTGATGGGGCATTTGATCTCTTCCATGCAGGACATGTTGAGGTACATTGTATTTCCTCATCATTCTTACTGATTTCATTCTGTACTGGTAGTGATATGAATTTATAGAATTCATTGGACAATTTTATTTCAAATTCAAGTGAATTGATTGCCATAGAGGATGCTGTTTCCTTCTCTTCTTCTCGTGAATTCAAGCAAATGGATTGCCATAGTGCATTTATCCCTTGAATTAATTGGACAATTTGGTTAGACCTTTTCTTTGTTCAACCCTTGTTACCTTCCTTTTCTAGGACCTTGCCCACTTCTTCAGAGTGAGACACAGCTATGCTCGATGAATTTATAATCCCTTGAGTAATTAAGTTACGTGTCCCCGGTCTTTTTCTTTTCTTTTCCATCACACGTGAAATGAAGTAATGAATTAAATATTAATTTGATCTTCTTAGTTCATAATTCATTTTCAATGATCCAATGCCTGACATACATGTCAAAAATCATTGAAGCTTTAATTTTTAATGATTCTTGTTCAGATCCTAAAGAATGCTAGGCAGCTTGGAGATTTTCTATTGGTTGGTATACACTCTGATCAGACTGTGAGGTACTTTATTCATATCCCTTTTTATACCCGTCTTTGCAGAAGATTATTATAAGCACCTTCCTATAGTTTGGGAAGTTTCATATAGACTCGTGTATTATCCATAGTTCCTAAGATAAGAAAATGAAGTAGAAGAGTAATTATCAGCTTATTTTATTGCAGTGAATTCAGGGGGGCTCACTATCCAATTATGCATCTACACGAACGTAGTCTCAGTGTGATGGCTTGTCGTTATGTTGATGAGGTTATCATGGGTGCACCTTGGGAAGTTACAAATGACATGGTGTGTCCATTTTTTTAATTAATGGATTAGACTCGACACCATTCTCTTTCTACTGTATTATGAAATGAAGCACTTTTATTGGCCCGAGTCATTACTTTGAATCAACAATGTGCGTCATGACCATTAAAGTAGTTTACTTTTTTATTGTAGTTAGCCTTTATTGTTTTGATCTAAAGTTACAAATCAGATTCTTTTCGGCAGATGTGCACTTTTAGGATATATTCTCCCACTAGCAAGAGAACTACTTTACAGTTTGGTGTGACTGAGTTATCAATGGGCACCATTGATTGGTTTATATGAATTCATAATTGATTCAACAATCCTTAGCGCTTTATTGACCATGTATTTTGTCTTTGTATGCCAAATCTTTTTAGCTTTTTATATGATGTTATTTATATCGTAATAATCTTTTTGAGGTCTTTTTTCCTTGGCACGAGCAGATAACAACTTTCAACATCTCTTTGGTAGTACATGGAACAGTCTCTGAGAGTAATATTTTGACTGTAAGTTCTTCGATCCCTTAGGTTATCAGATTTACAAACTATTATATCCCACTTTGTGAGATCAATTTCTTACAAAATTATTTTACGTTCTGCAGGTGGAGGAACGTGATCCATATGCCGTCCCTAAGAGCCTGGGAATGTTCCGGTTGCTTGATAGCCCAAAAAACATAACCACCAGTTCCGTGGCCGAGAGGATCATGTCCAATCACGAGGCTTACATGGTAACTTTGTAAACTCTTCTCCATAAGCAACTAAAACACAGCCATTTGTTGTTTACTGTTTCGCGGTAGAAATGGATATCGTAATTGAGTAGCCTATTTTAACCCAAGGAATTGGTAGTGGCAAGCAAAAATGTCTCCCTTGTCCTGAATTCGTATCTGAAGTAGGGAGTACTTAAGATAGTGTCTTGTATGAGTTGCCCTAGTTATACATATATTCCTTTCAGTTTTTACGCATTGAATTCCATCAAGATTTTGTATGTCAAGTGGTAAAGTGCTGATTGCCTGTTTGTTATTTTGGAAGCAGAAACGCAACGCTAAGAAGTCAAAGAGTGAGGAGAAGTACTATGCAGAGAAACAATATGTGTCCGGAGATTAGATCAGACTATTCGAATTGCAGAGTTTGGTACAGCTCTTCCATTTTGACCCATCTTAGAGATGCTTGTTTGTTCTCATTGAAGATACATAGAAATCCCATACTTTAGTACTTGAAAATTGAATTGAAAAAGTCAGAATTATGTAAAACAGTACCCTATTAGCAGTTCTGATGACACCCTCATTTATCTTTCCCCATTTTGTTGTAACTTGAATACAGTAGAGATACCCATACTGAATAATTTTCTAACACCTTTATGCTTCGGGTATCTTTTTTTCATTTTCCCTTTCCAAGGTCTTATGGTACTTGATGTGGTAAACTTTATATCGCTTTGCTAGTACATGTTTGTATGTAATGTAGTGGGATGAATTTACGATACCAACTGCCTATGTACTATCAGCAGTAAGCATATCAGTACTAACCTTCACACGATAACACAAACCCGGGCAAGCAAATTTCTCATACACCAGAACTTTCCCACAAAAAGTGATTTTAGAAAGCATTCAAAAAATTCTTACCCAGAAAAGTTGTACATGTCAGAACCTTGGATAGTGGATTAATTTCCAAGGAAAAGTGCTAACTGAAAGAAGCAACTGGTGTTGATGATATTTCCGTAACATTACTCCGTGATGCTCTTTTATATGCTTCGCACAAAAAGGTAATATTGGTGGGAATTGGCAGACATGGATCCCCAACCAAAAGTTACATGCATAAGCCGTCCGTATCTTAAACTGATTTTACTTTCTTCATTCAGTTAAATTCACATCTAATCTTACTATATACTTATGAGAGACTGGCAAAGGGATGCTCTTTATCGGTACCACACAATGGGAGTGAAAGGATTTTGAGGAAGCTGTGGTGGTATCATGCAATGCTGCTGTTGCCATTGATGGGGGGCTTCATTTTCCTTTGAACCACTTGATTCCATTTCTACCATTTGCCCTTCAATGTCCATTGCTGCTTCTCCCATTTTGTCAGCCTCCATTAAATCTGCATCCCCTGTTTGGGGAAACTCCATATCTGACGAAGAAGGAAGCTGAGAGGGGATCCAAGGAACAACTGCCAAACATTCATTACCATTTTCTTTATTCTTGTCCTGACCAACTGTTTCCTCTGTCAATTTAGGGTGATATGACTTGCTCAACTTTAGGAAATGATCTACAAAAGGTACACAAGTTAGTCCATTGTTCCTCACAAATTAAGCAAGCTCAACAAGACAATCCACCACATGGAGGCAAGACTACAAACGACAATCAAGCCTCTGACAAGCCAGCTTAGCTTGTTTAAGTCTCAATTCGGCTTGACTCATTTATTTAGAGTCGAATTCAAGCTCTAATATGTAAGTAAGTATACACATTCAAGCTTGACTTGTTTAGGCTAGCGTTTAGGTTTGGTTTAATTCGCATGGACTTTTCAGTGTCATGAGCTGGCCTAAGTCAAGGCTAGTTACAATTCGAATCCAATTCAAACTTGCTAAGCTCGAAAAGCCCTACAAATCCTTACTAAGGAGTTATGCCAAATTCAGTGTACGTTTATAGAAATAAACATATAGAGACAGAGTTGCATTAACCACAATCAGGATAACCACCTACGTTCAACATAATTTGTCTTTTTCTTCAGTATCAGTGAAATCCGTATACGTTAACACAATAACTTCCTAAAACACAGCAAAACATTAAGAGGGTTTTGGCACTTACTCTTAAACTCCGATATGATGTCCGAATGCACTGTGATGGCAATATTTGGATTAGATATAGGTCTTCTGATTGGATCGAATAGAATAACAGCCCTCTCATCATTAACCGTCTCACATGGCAATTCCTCTATCACTGGAGGCCTTAACTCTTCCTTTTCAGACATCATTTGCTCAAAAACCAACGGAATCTCCTTTTCCTCTTCCTCAACAATCGGCGGCAATTCAACATCCTAATAAACCAAAACACATTCACACATCTCTAACACGTGTAAATATACAAAATCCAAACGAAAACCTAAAATAGCAACAAAAACCATTCCATAACCCTTTTTCTTTCGAATCAAACAGAAAATCATACTCATCCGCTACAAATAACCTAAGAAACGAAAATAAGAGGAAAAAGAGAGAACTATGTACCAAGCGGCGAATCTTTCTTGCCGGAGAGAAGAGGGAGAAATCAGAGAACTCGTCATTGACGTCATCAAGCTCTTTCCTCTTCATCATCATCATCTTCATCTTCACCTTCATATAGACATCCATGGATCTTTCCTTCCTTCTCAATGAAATATTACATAAACATAGAGACTCGAATTTTGCTCCTTTTCTGCACTAGAGGGAAGGGAGAGATTTCTGGAGTTTTCCAGAAGATGGGCCTGGTGGCCAAGTTTGGGCTGTTTATTATGGCCCGAAATGAAGTCCAAACAGAGTTCCTAGTTTTGGGCCTATTAATAAGCCCACGTACATATGGCAACCTTCATATAAAAATTCAAAATTTTATACTTAGCAGTAAACATTATTATTTGTTTATTATTATTATTATTATATTTTCCAAATAAAAAATACGATGTAATTTTAGTTCTTTTTTTTCGAAAATTATTTTTAAACTATTTTTTAATTACCAAATAGTTTCTCACAGTTTTTCAAAAACATATAAAAACAAATTATTAAAAAACTTGGCAATAATTTAGAAACATTAAGAGATTTGAAAGCCTGTTACCCGAAGAGTATATGATGAACTCCAACCCGAGTTTGAAAGCCAAATAGCACAACGTGCTAAGGCGTTGCCATGCTAAGCTGGCAAGTGTGCTCGGGTGAATATGAACAAATCATCGCTCATGCATTGAGCAAATTTGAAAAAAAGTCCGAGCAATTAAGAGAAAACCTTGCCTTCTGCAGTTCGTTGTGAGCTTTGGTTGCAGAGAAATAAGAACTCGGTGCATGCTCCTCTGTAGTAAGAGGCTAGAAAAACCACAAACAACGCAAATGAAAAAACCACATAACAGAAACTTGGTACGGTTTGAAAAATCTATAAAGAACGATGTCTTCCATTCATATCATCATCTGTTTCTGAGATATACAGTCATAATTCTATAACGAAAACAACAAAAATTAGCGAATAGTTTGCTATAAAATTAAAGTGAGATATTAAACGAAACCAATAGCATAGCGTCACTCACTGCCTAAAGGTTTCAAAGATGGCTTCAAGTTTTTGGCTTCTTTGGTATGCCTAAATTAGAAGGCTCGGCCTTGCGCTTTATCCCCAAGAAATGCTCGACCTGAAAGATGAACATAATATTACACCATATCTGATTACGTTTTCACACGAAAAGAGAGAGATATGAAGAACGAGTCATGCACTTAAAAGATACTAAGAGATGACTGACCTTTCTATCACCGAGCATGGGTGTCAAGCCTCCCGGGAGATCCTTCTCGACAGTAGCAAAACCGCTTCTAGGATCACTAGTTTGTCTGGATATAATACAAATTAGTAAGAGTAACTTGTTAGTATGCTAGCATTTTGTTGTGAAAATGAAAAAAAAGAAAATTTTCAGGACGTAAATCCTACTTGAGTACATTGAAGAAACGAAGAGAAGAAACCATACCCTGGTTTAACTTGACCGCTAAGAACAAGATAGGGAGTCTTCAATCGTGCTTGAGCTTCCCTCATTCTTTCCACCGACAAAGACGGAGTATCTGAATTCTTCATTTTCTTTAACTTTAATTCTTCCTGATATTGCTTCATGCGTTTTTCTTGCTTCATTTTTCCAGGCCCTTTACCATGGAATTTATGAGAAATCATACGAAATGCTTCCTTCGGTGTCATCTGGCAAAAGAGAACAAATATGTATAAGAACTGAAGAAAAACTCAACAATAACTTTTCAGGCAACATAGATAGGCTTTGTTAATCCTGTTCTTCAAAATATGAATCGTCTAGACAGCTATCATTAAACGAGATTAAAGTCTGCCCTATTAGTTTGGCTTCATTGGAACTAACTAATTTGAGGTCTGCAACCCGTGTTCACATGCATACTTCAAACATTAACGTAGATCGATAACATGCAGTCATGTTGTTAAGTTATAAGGTAAATCGATAAAAAAGAACTTACAATTCTTCCAAATTCATCAGTTCTCTCAATATGAATTTCTTTTGGTCCGTCGTTGTCTGCAATGCCTACAAGTTTACTTTTTTTCTTGTCCATGTTTCTCCCACCCCAGTCAATACTTTCTTTAAGTGTTCCTCGATCCTTGAGTAACTTCAATGCACCTGATAATCCTTTCCCTACAGCGACTTCATGAATAGTCTCATCAGGCACAATCTCCTCAGTGTCCTCGTTACCAAGGTGCTCATCATCATTGGTATCTTTAACTTCTGTCCATCCACCAGCCTCATTTTTTCTTTCTTGCTCAGGATCTCTTTGTTCTACATCTTCTTCCATGAAACCGTCTTCACTGTCAGGCCTATGGGTTTCTGAAAAGAAAACGGAAATATTAAATTTCTTAAGCAGCAAAATATTTTATAAATTGAAATTTCAGTTATTGGCCAGACATCATGGAGACAGCTAAAAACACATGATACAATTTGATGTCACACTGAATATCATAGGACCTACATGTAACAGGCCCAAAAAGTCAGCACATAAAACAAACCACCCCTAAAATAGAGACTGAAAAACAATAGCAGTGGAAATGGTAGGAAATTGGAGTTAGTACTAATACTAGTATCGGATAGAAAAAAGATGGCTATCAGCAGAAAAGATCTTAATATATCCAATAAAAAGTTAATTTTAATATAAGAAAGCTAAAGTTAATTCTAATGATAAAATTTAAATACCTTCGTCCATTTGAAGACCCCAGACAAACTCTTCCATCTCTGTAAAGACAACTTTATTCTCTTCTCCAATAGCGAGGTTCTGATCGTCTCTGTTTTGATTGCCTGCAGTGGAAGCGAGGAGTGCAATTGCTTGAGGACCATATGCTGGTTTGTTGTCTTGCTTCTTAAGAGCTAATTTCCTTGCCCTCTCTAAAGATTTATAGAGATCCATGTCATCATCAGCATAAACTGATTCATCTTCCTCCAATTTACGGGGAAGAGTTTGTTCCAGTCGCAGTAACTTAGATGCCTCATCTGCTCTAGAAAGAGCTGTTTGGTATGCATTTTTTTTCATTTCAGCCTCAGCTCTCTTCTGCTCTTCTTTAACCGCCTGCCTCTTGTCATCATTCCGAGAACTAAGATCACTGACACCCAAACCTGCAGAAACCGCTTCTGCTTCAAGGGCATTTAAATCAAGCTTCTCTTTCTTCCGCAAAGATTTCTTCTTCTTGGGCTTTTTAAACTTAAGCATTTCATCATGAGTATAATAATCTGATGAAACCTTCCCCGATGAGTTGAGATCTTCAACACGAATGTCTGTGGAGACACCCTGTATCCTTCTTCGGAGCTGACAACAATTATTAAACATAAAATTGTTTATTAACCAAGAAATGCTGAGTTCTGAACCAGTCTTAATGACAGATAATGAATTACCTCTTCTAGTTTCTTTTCTGCTTCAGCGGTAAAGCGTCCACCTGTACCCAGAGTTAAACCCTGAAAAGAAGTATATCAGATTAAACACAACATCCACCAAGAATACGAATACTCAAAATGCATCTAATAATAGGACTTATATCTGCTTAAGAAAGACGAGATAGTGGACGAGTGAGAAAACCTCATCTGCAACTGGATCATCATACTGAGATAGCATTTTCTTCTGTGTACCAGGCTCATCATTGAATCTAAAACATATGAGTAACATCGATAAGTCATGCCAAGTAAGTTTATGAAATGGAAACACATTATAGTATAATTGAGCTTACTTATCAGCGTAGATCCCAGTTTTCTTTTTGGAAGCCTTGTAAGCCTCATCCCGCTGCTTTTGCTCTCCAATTTCCACATTTTCAAGTTTATCAACCTCTGTCATATGAAACCAAAAAACTCTGTTACATAAATGTTAAAAGGGATACAAAATTACAAAAGTAGCATTAAACTAATCCTTACCTTCATTAACGTCACCATCTGCAAGTATGTTCTGATCCTTGAGCGTCAGAACAACTGCGCCACCTTCAAGTACTTTGTCCAGGCCATGAAGAACTTTAACTCCAGATAGATCATCTTCAAATAGGTGGTCAAGATAATAGTAAGATTAATCTGACAAAATAATTCCAAAATCTCTACTAAAAATATGAGAATGATTAGGCTGCAATCTGAAACTTTAAGCCTAACATGCAGAACACAAACATAACGATTTAAAAGATATGGAGTGTTCCATATTCACAAGCATTTGTTCATTAAGGAGGAATACCTTTATTAAAATGCTGGTGTAAAAAAAAAACACATGAAGAGAGTGTGTGCCAATAATTCAAAGTTAAACGACCAGTCCTGGGCATCAAACAAAACTGACATGGTTTTATGCAATTGAAACATATAGCAACTACTTAAATTAGATGACTGATTATGGTGTTTGAAATTGTTTACCAAATTTTATCTAGAAAACCGGACTTACGACTGTTACACCAAACAGCATCTCTATGCTTAGTTTTACCATTCACCGAGTTGTCAACACTCATTCCTCATTATCATTATACATATTAGGATTTCTGGATCTTGTAGTATAGACCATTTTTTGTCATTTGAAATCTGTTGTGGGTTACCTGTAGGATAGTTAATTTTACATTGTTTTGTTAGTCATTCCTATACAGTATGATAGAAGAATATTTTCTGGACTACTTGACCCATACATATTAAGTTCGATAATAATGTGAGATATATCTAATGTTTTTGAAGTTTTCTCTCCAAGCATATAACTAAAAATATCACATAAGTACAGTTTCACTGAAAAACAATGAGCTCAGATGAATGTTGGCAGGCATTAAGTATATGCAAAGTGGGTCTATTATAGCGTAAGATAACATAAACATATCTAATATGACATCCAATTTTCCAAAAACCCATCTGGTTCACAAGTTCCTCTAACATGCCTAAAATTTGGGTGTTTTAGAATGTCAAGAATTAACATATTTCCATCTTATTTTGGTGTTCTTAATATGTTTGAGGGCACCAATTTTGCTCTCAAATTTATGAAATATAATTTTTACTGTTTTTAAAAAACAACTGGAATCCAAACACCTCTTATATTAGCATCTGATATGTCTAGTAAACTGAAGATAGAAGTGGGAAGATAGCATACGAGCAGTATGCTGGGATGCCTCCTCATCTTCACTATCTCCTTGATTAATATTGTCCTGAAAATATTTAGAGAGTATAAATCAATCAAACTAATCAAAACTTTGTGATAATAAATGCAAGGGAACACGAAAAAATTTATACTAACTTGCTCCGCAAATAGCTTTGAGAGCTGCAGTGCCTTTTCCTTCTCATACTTCATTCTCTCCTCGAGCTTACGACTCTTATTAACCCAAGAAAGAACCTCTGAAATTCCTTCAGACCTTTTATGTAGCCTTTCCTCTCTCATACTAAATAAAAGAAAAATAAGTAAATAAACACATTAGAGTCTGCATCAAACCTATATTTGTTCATAGATTTGAAAACATGAAATTATACTTTAAGAAATCTTAAAAGGATTTGTCACAGACACATCCGCGTTCCAACACTTACTTCAATAGGCGGTCCTCAAGATCTCTTGTAGATGGTTTTACTCCTTCTATCGTGCCCTCATGATTTTTTTCGTTCGCATCAAGATGGGAAACTTTTGTTGCCTTGATGGAATCCTTATCCCGGTTATCTTCATAATCTAAGTTAGGCTTATCATCCTTTCTACTATCCTCGTCCCTGT
>JAYMTB010000891.1:0-12308 GCA_036897585.1 Francoa sonchifolia
GCTTGTTTGAAGTGTTATACAGAGCAACAATAATCGGATCTAAATGTCCCGATAATGTGTTATTTTGAGGTGGATCTTATGTTGCTTATTTCGATAAAAGTGTTTCAGACTCTGTATAAATTGGATTTAAATTCTATTTGAGATTGATTTATCGAAAATGATTCAGATATGCTGGGAATATAATTATATTTATTATAAATCATTTTTTTCAGTGAATTTGGTACTAAAATATTTTGAAAAAATAGATGAAATACAAGTGTTAAATATATGTGTTATGTATAATATTTTAAAACAACATTTATTCAATGGTTAATTCAGGTATAAAATACTTTTATTGGTTGAACATAATTTTTTTGCATTGTCGAATATATGTATTCTTGATATGTATTCTTGAAATACAATTATTGTTTAAAAATGTTTCGAAAATATCATACGGATGAGATAATAGACTAATATGCAATAATTTTAAAAAATCGTGTCACATTTAAAATTATAACTCTAAAAATCACATATAAAACATTAATTCAAAATAATTAAAACCAATGATTCATTGTCAAAATATGACATTTTTAAAAATTTGTAGACTACTTTAAAAAATGAAAATATTATTTCTACTTGAAATTCCCAAATCATTCGGAAACTTAATCGTTTAATCATGTGACGAATTTCAGGGTAATTAAGTTCCCAATTTTTTCGCTATTTCTTTTTCGATAAAATGTATTTGAATATTTATTGATTTTGTTAAAAATTATATTTATTTGTTTATAGCAAAAACATACCATTAAATGTGGGCCCCACGGAAGCACACAACTCATTTATCGGAAGTCTACCGTCGTACGACATCACCGACGATGTCGTTTAATCATATACCCAGTAAAAACGCCTTCCCTTACGGCACTCTCTCATGCCACTGTTCGGCGCCACCTTTTTCACCTTTTTTCTTTCAAAACCCCTAACATTCCCTCCCAATCGCCCCACCGCCGTCCATGGATTCTCCGTCGCCGGCGTCGGCACCGGCAAGAACAACCACTCCTTCCTCTACTGGTCATTTGCCTGTTCGCGAGGATTGCTGGGATGAGGACGCTACTCAAACCCTCGTCGAAGCTTGGGGCGAACGTTACCTAGAACTCAATCGCGGTAATCTCCGTCAGAAACACTGGCAAGAGGTTGCCGATGCTGTTAATGAACGTCACGGTCATAACTGGAAGCAGTTTCGCACCGACATACAGTGTAAGAATCGTATTGATACGCTGAAGAAGAAGTATAAGATCGAGAAAGGTAGGGTTTCTCGTTCCAATGGTGTTTATACTGGTCAGTGGCCGTTCTTTGCTAATCTTGATGCGTTGATCGGAGATAATTTTCCGGCGGTGAAAAAACCCTTGCAGCCAATTTCTCGACCCCGGAGGAAAACTCAACGGCCGACTTGGGCGTTTTCTTCGCCGGTTCCTGTAGCACCTCGATCTGGAACGCAGAAACGACCAGCTCCGGCGAGTACGTCGGGGGATGCTCCGATGGTTGTCGGGGGAAATTGCGGGTTTTTGCTGCTGCTGCCGCGGCGGCGGCAGAAGAAGAGGAAGAGGAGGAAGAAGAGGAAGAGGAAGAGGAACGAGAGGAAAAGGAGGATCCGGAGCGGTCTGGTTCGGGATCTAGGTCAAGGGCAAGTGCAGGGAATAGAAGAATGGAGAGAATTAGTGACGAGGAAGGGGACCTGGAGTTAGGTTGCAGGGAGCTGGCACGGGCAATTGAGAAGTTTGGGGAGATATATGAAAGAGTGGAGGAAGCAAAGCAGAGGAAGATATTTGAATTGGAGAAGCAGAGGATGCAATTTGTGAAGGATTTGGAATACCAAAGAATGCAATTGTTCATGGAAACACATGTTGAGATCCAAAAGATGAAGCGCTCCAAGAATTCTTCTGCAGCTGGTGAGACTCTTTTCTCATCTTTCAAAGTTTTGTATGTTTGTTTGAAGGTTATGTTTTCTGTGTATTTGGTGCTTTAGTGGTTACTTGAATATATGCTCACTTATGCAAGCAGTGAGTTTAAAGTTTTGTTTTTGTATTGACAGATGTGGCATTATCTTGTTTATAAGTTATGAATTGTTTGGTGGTGATTCGGTCAGGGCTAAGGACATCATCCTTTGCTAACTTGCGATCAATATATGTGCCATTTTAGTGGGTTGTTTCATTCTCCTCCATATCTTATGGTATCTTTTTAACAAACTACTTGTGTAGCCAGTGTTAACAGATTAGAGGAAATGATTAATGAAGCTACTAATGCACTTATGGGTCAACAATGTATTGATAAAGGGAGTTTCTAATGGAGTTAAAGTTTAAATCAGCTGAAGAAAAACAAAAGGCAATGCTTTTTGTTACTACTAATGTTCTACGTATTGGGTGAAGGTTTTAAAATGCAATTTCTGGTAACTGGGTCAACAATGTCTGATAATGGATGAGAATACAGTAATTTGTGCCAATAAACCAGTAGTGTGCTTTATATTAGTTGGAGCCTGCAATTTATATATGATAGAGCAGAGGCAGTGTATGAAGCCTTGCTAGGAAGAAAGTGGTTGTAGAAAGCAAGACTTTAGGATCATAGTGTCGATATGGAATAAATTGACTTGTTCTAATGTTAAGTGCTATTGGATATATCAATAATGTATTATAGAAGTATATTTATGACATGTAGGGAGTATGAAGTGAAAAATGGTCTTGGCTAGAAAATGTGAAGCTGATTTTGTTCATTTTAGAGGGTTGTAGATTTGTCACTATGTAAACGTCATTATTTGTGCTCTACAACATGAGAGTTTTGTTGTTTTTTAGCTGCATGTACATGATAAGTTTTCTGTAGAACCAGTAGAACACGTGAATGACAATAGAAGACAACTTCACCTGGAACTTGGACTGCAGCTGTGCACTTTTGGCTCAGTTCCTCTCTCAGAACAATTTATTGGTAATGTGGTCTATAATCTTTGCTGAGTAATCTTTGTGAACTTTCATTTGGGGCGGTCTCATACTGAAATTGTCTTTCATATGCTCGGATGAATTTTAGTATATGAGTATGGTATTTGTATATCATTTGGAGAATTATATAACGATTTACGTATCTGTTGGTGGAGGTTTCTGAGTCTGTACTCCTTTTAAGTGTTGTATCATTGTTCACCTATATTATGTATAGATTGAATGTCGTACTTGTGGTACCTAATCTTATAATATATTCAATAGAACAAAAACTTGATCTAAGCATTCACATTTTCTTATGTTGTATTCTTTCTTCCTGGAGATGGAGTTGATTGACATTTAATTGAAATAGAGAGAACGGGTTTTTAAGATGGTTTAAAATAGTTACATAATTTACTTAAAATGCTCTTTGAATAGGTTTTATGGAATTCCTTACATGGGTCTTATAGATTGTTTTTTTACAGTTTTCTGTCTGTCTATAATGGATGGTGATATATTTTATGGTAAGATTCCTTTGTGTTATTATAGGTATTACCTTTTATATGTCCCTCAATGCTAATGAACATTATCTTGCTTTCCATGTGCTCAAATTGTCATGACAAATTGACTGTGCGGCTATCTTGGTCATTCATTCATTTTTTTCATGTGTGGAATATAGGTCACAACTTGATTCTTTTCCCTTCCTATCATTATAAAAGTATCGACGTAAAATATTTGATTGCAAGTTGTTTGAAAGTGCAATACACTGAAAGTTTTTGGATGTATGTTATGTCAAATACTTAATTCTAATTACCCTCATTGAACTAATAACATGTAATAGAATTTTTCTGTTTACCCTTGATTCTTCTCTTTGTATGCATTGTTGTCTAATTTCACCAAGCCTTAAAAGTTATGACAGTTAGTTTGCTTCTTTTGTTGGGGTTGAATCTGACTCCATTTATATAGAATTGGAGGATATGCTTTTTTTTTTTTTAATGAAGTAGACATAGGTCAGAAAGTTGGTAAGAGAGGGAGATGTTACTTTGCCTATTGAAATTTATGTCACAGGTATTCTGAGTCAAAGCCTAAATCTACCCAAATTCCACACCATCTGAGCTACATGGGTTGTGGTGTTGAAAGTTAAAATGCACGGGATTGTATAGTAAAACATAGTTCAAACTTATTAGCCATTATTATTGTGTTGCTGATTTCGCACTATCGGTTGGTGATAGACCTTGCGGTTGCAAAGTTTTAAAAATCTTAAATTATTGAAGAAACATTAGTAAGAGGGATATATGAATCATATATTTGATTTTCACTGCCAACATTGTAATTTATGAGAACATATCTCACTTACCATCTGTTCAAAGATTATTTTGCCTCGGAGGAACACCACTATTGAAAAAATGCTCAACTGTCTGTTTTAGTACAAAATTTTCCTGCCAACCTATTAAACTCTGATGCTAGAGATTTTCACCCTCTGAATGGATTGACTGTATCCTCTTAGATGCTTTTATGTAGCCCGCACTTTGAAAACCCGATGAGCATTTACTGTAAAACAGAGTCATGTAGCTGCCCCACAATTAGGTGACTTCATCCAGTTGGAAGTTTGGTTTTGTTTAGCTGAGTCAAGCTAAGGATTTGCTATAGAAGAAGAATGAGAGGGCTCTTTTTTTGTTGGTCTGACATATATTTGTACAGACGTGTATATGGATGATCACTAATACCCCTTTGCTCTGAGATGATCCTTAGTAGTGCTTCTTCTTCATTTGTTTTTTCACCTCATAGCCTATGTTACTCGTTGCTTCATGAATTTGATATAACAAGTATAAAAATATGTTATGTTTCTATTGTGTCCCCTTTTTTCACCCTTCATAGCTTATGTCACTTTTGATCGGGTATTTAGATATACAGGGGGAACTACTAAAATCGTATGAACTGAATTTGTTCCCTTGTTTCATTTGTAGTCTTAGAATATGATTTCTTTGGATTTCGTGTTATACATTTTCCCGTTAAGTTAGTTCATGTCGCAAGTTCCTTCTTTGCTGAATTATTCAGTAATAGACTATGTTTTATTTGCTCAATAATTTATCTTTTCATTTTGCAATGCAGCTAACAATTACTCCTAGTCATAGCCGATGGTGAAGATATCAACTTTCTTCCATTAGAGATGTAGAGGTAGATTTTAGCGTCAGATATGAACAACCCCCAATCCATGATGTTTTTGTGCAGAATGAGGATATGCAAAGAAACGGAAGCGAATCTGTGATAAAATTTTGGTTTCACTTGTTACATATCGCTTTTTCTGAAGTAATTTTGTTTATTTTGTTTATCTATATGAATTCGCTGAATGAAAACATGGATTAGGGGAACAGGTTAATACATTACAGATCTTTTGCTTCATCAATCATTATATTATTGATTAATTTCCCATCAGTCTCAATTATTTGTGAAAACATAAAGTGTCATGTCATCTGATAGCAGTGGTGATATCTTGTAAACTTATCACTGTTCATTTCTGTTACTTATCTCCGTTGGTTTTGCAATGCCACATTTTTCTTGCTACATGGCCTTCACTTGTTCTCTCCAATTTTTCACTCCTTTACTTTCACATTTTGAGCGAATTGGGAAAAATATAAAGGGGAATATTCGTTCTAATTTTATATACAAAGGACATACCTTATATATCAATATCATAATCTTGATTTATATCTTGTTGCGATTGTGAACATAGGCATATTGTTGAACCATATAATCCAGTGTTGTGTATATTAGAGTATGATATATATATTTGACTCATTACCAATAAGTTTAAATTTTTTGGTTAATTAGTATTTCAATATGGTATCAAAACCATTTTACCTAGAGGCCCGAAAATTTTTCATTTAAAAAAACAAATAAGAGCAAGGTAAAAAGTGGGTCTACACTAATATTCACGTGTAAAGCCTATATTAAAAAATGAATCCTACACGTGAAGGAAGAATATTATAGTATAATATACATATTAAGCGTATTACTTATAAGTCTTTTGGTCAATCATAGTAGCTAAAGTAGATATTTTTTACATTGTGGTTTCAAATTTGAATTGAGGTAATTACAAAAATAAAATAATAAATAATAATTATGATAATATTCTCCCAACATACTGACAGAAAATAAACTCACTTAAATGCCAAAACATTTGACTACATTTCCTATGCAAATTCCTTTGGTTTCCACCATTAATTTGTCTCATATTTTTAACCCTAAAATCTTACAAACTATATACATGCATAAACTAATTATCCCTCTAACCATCTCATTAATATCTAGTCAAACATATTTCAAAATGGCTGAAAAGTTAGGAGGAATAGTGAAAAAAGGTCATGAAGAAGGCTCTAAAAGGGCAACTTCACTTCTCCAAGAATTTGAACTTCCTTTAGGACTTCTTCCTCTTGCAAATATAATCGAAGTCGGATTCGTGAAAAATACCGGTTACATGTGGATTATACAAGAGAAAAAAGTCGAACATGAATTCAAGATTATAAGTAAGCGCGTTAGTTATGATATTGAGATTTATGGATACGTCGAAAAAAAGAGGATTAAGAAACTTAAGGGAGTGAAGGCTAAGGAGGCCGCCAGTTAGCGAGATCATTGTTGATGATACGCCAACTAGAAAAATTTATTTTAAGAATTTTGCTGGAATTACAAAGACTATCCTATTAAAACATTTGCTGCTGAACAGTAATATATATATATATATATAGACATACACACACTTGACACCTTTTGTTAGTTGAATTGAGATTATTTGAAATTACAATAAATTTGTCCTTCAACATTATTGAAAAAAATACCTTTTATTTCTTGATTTCAATTGCGTTGTTGTAGAACAATTATTAATGATCAATGAGATGCCGCAACTATTTCCAAGAATTTTTTTTGAATGATAATAATGGTATTATTAATTTGGAACCATATATTTTGGGATTTAAAATTTCATAGTATCATCATAACACTTACAAGTAGCTATACGTGATAATTAAATACAAATAGACATATCTTTTTACAAAAGGTGTCCTTAAACAATGAATTGACATGTTGTTTCATAATTGGCATCAATCATATAAATAAACACTTTTTAATACATATTAAAATATAATTATATCATATCGTTATGAATTCGCAAGAGATCAACTAATTCTAATTATATTTCATGTTATAAATGTGTCCTACTAATGCGTCATAAAAGTAAAACTAATTTTTTATTTATTTTTCTAAACCATGCTAAAGAAAGGACTATAGCTAAGTAACCATGTCAAATTAATACGCAAATAAATTGTTTTCAATGTGTTTGTATTCATATTTACATTGTATTAACACGATTAATGCATATATTATTTATAAATTTATATATAATTTTCATTTTACACGAAACACTTATCCGCTATATCCTTTATACGGCTTATAATAGCAAATTTTCAAAAACAATGACAAATAATTATCCCATCTAATTCTTATCTTGGTATATATTTAATTTAGTAATACAAGCAAGAAATATAGAACAAGAAAAGGAAAATAAAAACACATTATTCACTAAAAAAATTTATTAATTTAATTTATTCAAGAAAGCCAATTTTAAAAGGAATTTTAGATATAATATAAGATTAATAAATAAGAATGTCATAAATTGAATAGCAATTTCGTTAATTGAAATGACGAATTTTAATGAATCTCACCATTTCAAGTAGCAAGTTTGATCAAAATTTTGCTATTTAAAGTAGTGAATTACCTAATAACTTGCTACTATAGGGGTGAACAAGCTCTGGTTTCGAAATTGAATTGTCTAAACTCGTTTTTACAACTTAAGGTTAAGGTTTCAGTTATGTTCTCGGTTTCTCGGTTTCTCGGTTTCTGCTTTCTCAATATTAGTTTTAAATTTTTTGTATCGATTCTCGTTTCGGATTTTAGTTAGTTAAACCTTTTTAATTCAAGTTTAAAATCGAGAATTATCAATTCCAACTTTCACTCTTCTAAACTAGAATGTAACCAGGTAAGAACCGTTTTTGCTCTCGCTATTTGTTTTTTTATTATAGTTTTTATTATTAATCGAAAAATTACTCCTAATCCTAATAAAATTCGAACATAATATCACAATATGAAAAACTACCACCTTAGCAACTAGACCAATCCATTGGGTATGCTATGTCAATATGCAATTATGACGTAAAACTCGACATGTGAAATTACAGTATTATTATTTTGGCCTTTATTTGTCATAAAATTAGTCGTAATAGTTATTTTTAAAAATAAAAAATTGCTATTTTAAACTTTTGTCTTAAATTAAATTTCATTAGTTGACATTAAAAAGGAGTAACTTTACTATTACCTTTAATAAAAATTAAAACTTTTGATTGTCATAAAAGAATTGAGTAAAAAATGGAGCTGAGATAAGGCAAATAGTCCATTGAACTGCGTCTTCATCTTTTCTCTTTCTTTCTTTATGTTTCTTCCCTTTCTGTTTCCTCTTCCTACTCGATGATTTATGGACCAGATTTCACCAAAAACTGATTTTGGAATTGGGTTTATGTTTATTTTGATGATTTCTCAAGGTTTTAGCTTCTGGGTCTTTACCATCTTTCTCAATTTGTAAGTATTTGAACCTTAATTTTATAAATTAATTGTATACCCTTTATTTCTTCTTTTTAATTGTAAAGGGTTTTTGTTTTCTGATCAAATCTTTTGATTTTTGTATCTTGATGGGCTTCTGTTTATCTGTTTGATTGTGAAAAGTTTAGCATGGGTGATGGAGTATTTGACTTGACGACCCATGATTGTATTAGTAGAGGAAGATGATGAAATTTTAGGTTGATCCTTGGAAATTGGGGTTTTTTGTGGACACCATGAATTCTTTTTTCTCATGTAATTGATGAATCATGTGTGTAGCTTTTGCTGTACCTATACTCATATGGGTTGTTAGATAGTCAATTACTTGAAGAGTTTGGCTTTGTTTTGGGAATTATTAGGACAATTCCATTTGTATATCCACAAATGTTTAGCTGGGATTTGTTTTGTGGCTTGAGTATCTGATACTTTACTCTGTAATTCCATTTGTTGCCCCCTATTGAGGTGCTTTTTAGTTGGAGTTCTAGTATGTGTAGTAGTGAAGTAATAACCTTTATGATGGTGGTAGTAGGTAAGTTGAAAGGTCTAATTAACTTTTGAATGTATTTCTGGGTTGTTTCTAATTGGATATAGGTTGAAATATTTGGTGTCGAGTTAAGGTTTCTTAGACATAATTCTTCTACATAAACTCTCGCTTGCAATGAAACTTGTGCTGATTCTTCGCCATGCTCAGCCTGCTAATCAGATACAAATATAAGTTAAAGATAAATTAGAAATATGAAGCTCTTTTGGTGAAACCGTAGAGTATGTTTGAGTTAACGTAGTCAATTACTTGAAGAGGTTTTTGGTTTTGAGCAGGGAATTATTGCGATCAATTGATATTTGTATCTTCATATGTAAAGGTTGAGGTTGGTTTTGTGATTTCTAAAACAGTCCTTTCTATATCGAATTAGTACGGACGTACATGCAGTTTTTTCTCTGCTCTATACTGTATATGGGTTAAAAGAAACAGTATCTTACATATTCATTTCTTGTGAATCTTGACTGACTTTCTTAAATGTGTGCAGATGATTAGTTCTATCTGGGTTTAAGAAGTTCTTTACAAAATTACGATAATCAAGAGAAGTCAATTACGTATTTCAGCAGTTAATTTATGGTCAACATGGATGTAAAAGGAATAGCCTGGGTTGGACATGTCTATCAGAAGTTTGAAGCAATGTGTTTGGAAGTAGAAGAAATCGTGTACAAGGTATGCCAATTTTGTTATCTGATCTCGTGTCATTCCTCCTAACTCCTTTCAGTTCTAAAGGGTACTCAAACAATATTCCTTGAACTACCTAAGTGGAGACACATGCGTGGTGTACGAATGTAGTCGGAATGACACCATTTTCCAAAAGTTTGTTTAAAGTAAAGCCTTAATCTTTGTTTTACATGGATATGTTCAGGGTTACACTCATTATTTGATTGAATGGTGGCACTCTCTTTTAAGTCAGTAGTTTTTCTCTTGCTTATGTTGTTTCATTCTTGTCAGGACACTGCTAAATATGTCGAGAATCAGGTTGAGACAGTTGGTGCAAGTGTTAAAAAGTTCTACTCAGATGTCATGCAAGATCTGATTCCCCCATCTTCAATGGATCCTGTGAAGGTTGCTGCTCCTCACTTGCCCACAGAACAATATGATGATGTTGGTAACTATAAAAAGCCAAAAAAGGTCGTTCGAGAGCAGTTAACTGAGGAGTTCAAAGTAAGTGATAAGAATGAAGTTGTGTGCAGCGCGTTACCTCTAGTTGGACTCAGCTATACTGATTATTCACTGCAACAAGCTTCCGGAAATTCTTTCAAAGAAGCCCACTCCCAAGTATACAATAGGAAATGTAACAAGGGGAGTATGCATTATGATTCCAACCCGGGTGTTGAAAAAAATACTGAAAATATGAATTTGTCTCCAAATATGTCGGGTGAAACCAATCACATGGCAGAAGATTTGCGAAAAGCATCATCATCATCCTCTGTGGTCCTAAGTAAAAACCATCAATCATTAGGTGATGAAATGGCTATGCTTTCATCCCCAGTTGAAGTTTCAAGCTTTGATTTCATAGAAGGAAGTGATAATGATATTGACGATGCAAGTGAATGTATGCCAGAATTCTCAATGGATAATTCATCTTCTGATTATATATCAGTAAAATCTGTTAGGAACAAAAGGACGGACATGAGACCTTCTTCCTGCTCTAGCTCATCAGCAGAATTAAATGGTGATTTTTCCAGTGCCCTATCTCGTTGTGTATTTGTCTATTTATTTCCTCGCTTCCTGTTGACAATGACTAATGATTTGGTCGATACAGACATGCGTAAGAACAATGAAGGCATTTCTCTAGGAAACCCCTCTGTGGATCCGAGCATACAACACAATGAATATTTTGACAAGGAGTTTCTTGTTCCAGATTCAGGTATGAATATGTCCTATTTGGATGCAAGATTTTATGTTATTGAGATTTCTAAAAAGGAAGTAGGTGTTTTATATTCAATATGAAAATAATAATCTTATGTCCTGTCACATTAAATATATAATAGGACTATTGATATAGGCATAACCGTTAAGACACATAAATCACGCCATACTCTTTAGGGTGTTATGGAACGAATCAAAGGTAAAAAAAAAAAGTTGAAAACAAAAATAACACAGGATTTACATGGTTCGGCAAGGTGTCTACTTTCACGGTCGCACTAGGTTTTTCTTATTATGAGAATTAGGTTACAATTACAAGAGTTATGCCCTTTATATATGAAAAATTAAGGCGACACCAATTACTAAACTGCCCTTAAGAAAAATTCTCAATTGAAATTAGGAAAAATTAAGGTGAATCCAGCAAGACCCCGTGCTAACTCTTCGTAGGGGGTCATAATCCATAAAGGGTGAATTGGACTCCACATTTCCAACATAAGGTTGAGCTATTCGAGCAAGCGGTTGCTTGACATAGTGTCAAAGCATCTTGAGTTTGAACTTTTGATGTTATAATTTCTCCCTGATTTTCCACGCATAGTTTTTGGTGTGATTTAAGTATGCCAGCCTCAAAGTTTGGATGTGTTGGTTCACGTTTGAAGCCGACGTGTATTCCTACTTTCGTGTAAGGGGGGAGCGTTTATTTCCATAGATGTCCATTTCAGTCTATAAGTTTGAGCTTTTAGAACTTGCTTTACAATAAGCCTAAACACTAATTGATATAATAAATAAATAGTAGAATCCATAAACACAAATAAAAACATCCAAAATAAAATCTAATTAAATAACAAGGCTTTGCGTTGGTTCTCCGTGATATCCATCATAGCCTATGAAGCTTAGTACAGTTACCTTGTTGGACAAAGCCTTATGACCTTCTACGGGATACCTTTACAGAAGCAGCCATCACGGAAAATAAGTTTAGGCAATCATTGTCTTCCTTACTGGGTTCTTCACTCAAATCACCGAGAAAGGTCTTTTCTCAATAAAAAAAATTTCATTGATGTAAAGAATTGGCTCTTCATATTTGTACGTCTACTTGAACGGAAGTTTGTACACAAGACTTCACATGTGGCACCGAGTTGAACTTTTGAACAAGGAACCAACCATTATCATCTGACAATTCATTTGCCACCCATGGAATATCAGATTTCAGTAACATATGTAATAACTGAAGTCAATGAATTTATTTTCTAATGGCCATCTTGAGACATCAACCTCTCTTCAATGTGGCATAGTGCTTGTTGCTGGACTTTCATTGCAGCACC
>JAYMTB010000892.1:0-12302 GCA_036897585.1 Francoa sonchifolia
TATTGTGGACTATTAATAATTTATAACTAATTTAAGCATTAATTTTATTTAAATTTTCCTAAATTTCGTAAACTTTTTAGACCACAAACCTAGAAACAATCAGACAAACAAGAACCACAAAATAAACCCACAAAAAAAATGACAATTACTCAATTAATTTGTTACCTTTGACCTTCATATCCAATTTCAGCATTTCCCGTTTCCTGTTAGAAAAAGTCTTCATTTGTAATTCCATAATCTTCCCATTTTCCAAACATTTAAATCAAATCCCTGCCATAATCCATACCAAAATTTTGATAATTCATAATGGAAAACAATACCAATATGTTTCAGAAAACAATCAAACCAACATCAAGCAAACCATGTGCAGTGATGAAGAGAATGGCGGTGTACCTGTGGAGGAATTTGCAGAGCCTTCATCGTTGTTTCAGTTTTTTCAATCGCAATGTGTTCTTGTTAACCATGTGCAGTGATGTCGTAGATGTGCACGTTGCAGAATTGTTGGTAGTTTCTTCATTCTTGGTTGTCTTTCGGGTTTTGTAACACGATGTTCATTGTTATGCATCTTTTGCTACTCCTTTTTTTTTTGCTGCAAGCATATTACGGTGAAAATAATAAATATTCAAATACGGTATATATGAGCTAAAGTAATAATTACCTACCATATTAGGGAATTGTAAATAAAAAAAATGTTCTATAGAATGATTCCCATTTCAATTGATTGAATTTAATTCAATGATTGATCAAAAGAAAATCTAATATGCATCTTTTGCTACTCCTTTTTTTTGCTGCAAGCATATTACGGTGAAAATGTCAGTAATTGTTCATAGCAATCCAATAAGCAATACAATAATAGGATCAATTCAGAATTATGTATGAAAAAACCAAAAATGAGGGTATCTTACAGTTATTGCCCGATAATCCTGAGATCTTGAGAGCCAAAGTATATATGTAATTGTAAAATTCAAAAAATGAAAATTTCACAAGGATAAATATGAATAAGCAAACAAGGAAATTTGGATATTAACGAAAATGTCGAGTATATAAGTAACAAAATTACATATTCCAAATTCCATTAGAGAAATGATATGAGTTTCGGGAAACTTTTCTCAGCTAGCCATGGCCAAAAAGCTCTTCCTTTATGTACAACAGGCCAACTGCCCAACCTGGACTTAAAAATATCGATGGTCTCTCTCTCATCCGTACAGTTTTCAGTAAATAATAATTTATGAAAAACATGATGTCACCCCTGGATTTGCTCTTCAAAAGAACCTTTTGCTCAATGCTCAAATGCACATTTTTCTCCAACAAAATCAGAAATCGAATTCTCCAGTTGCCTGCAAAAAGATAGGACTCCCGAGTTGAGGATGAAATACGAATGAAAAACATGAAAAAATAGCATCAATTACTTGATGGAAAACCCACCTTATTAAAGAGAATGTCCTTGTTGTTTATGTGCATGATGCCATCTTTCAGAGTGCATTTCCATCTGCTCTTGGTACGCGTAACCTATCCACACCCATATATATTATTCTTAATGAACAATTATCATCAATCAAAGAATGAAAACAAATATTATATACTAAATATTATACACCGAGCAAATGATGCATGGCTACACAAAGAATAAACTACCTTGTCAAATTGAGCCAAAACTAAATGCTGTGTGTCCACTTCCTCTCCTTGGTCTACATCATCCAGGTCATCATCATCATCATTTTCATTCAATGATGGCTCATCGTCGTCGTCATCATCATCGTCTCCAGCATTATTTTGAGCACCAACGACAGGAGTGCCTGCCTGTAAGTCTGAATAGCCAAGCTATGACACTTAGAAAAGGACAATAATTTATTATCCTCAAATGGATTAATAGTTTTACCATTGGGAGCTGGTGTGTTCACTATGTTGTAGTCTTCATTGACAACTCCTTGATAATGGTACATCTTCAAGGTGTGAAAAAAAAAAAGTAACTACTGGTAAGTAAATCAAATTTTGCAAATACTGAGAGCAACTTGCACATGCACACATAGTTGCTGTGTGTGCGTGTGAGAGAGAATAGAACCCTGTCATTAATCGTAACTCTATTTCTAGAAGAAAAATAGCAATAGTCAAATGCAAATCGAACATACATTGGGAGTCGACAAAATTTCATCATATGGATCAGGAATAGGCCCATCGAGTTGTGGAATCTTTGTCGATGAGCTGGCAATATGTGCATGAAAACTGCTCTCTAGGGTTACCTGAAAGTTATCATTGAATGATTCAAAGATTGTAGCACATCAACAAATTCCTAATAAATACAAGGCTCAACCTGCATGAATTCTCCCTTCAAAATAAAAAAATTACTTCCCAATCCCAGACCCATACCCATCATAGAGATGGCAACAAGAAATATAATTCGACATGCAACTACAAACATAACAGTCGAGGTGATATATCCCTGTTAAGATAAGGTAGTAAAAGACAAATGATGACACAAAATACAAACTAGATAGAATGAAGACACTATGTCGATAGTAAACTTTCTTGTTGCCATATGGCCAGCTTGGAGGAAGTATCGTAAACATGTCATGAACTGACATACACAAGCTGAGATGAGCTTATAAAGCAACTAGTATTGTAAGATACATTGAACAGTTATAAATCATTCATATAATTCTAGTATGCCCTTCCTACTAAATAAATAGATCACAACAAGTTTTAGACAAACATAGTTTCCCAATGCATCAGAAAAAGAAAACAAGTTTGCTTAAATGACCATAATCTTTAAGCTTCAAGCTAATGCATTGGCAATTCAGAGAAATAAAGAACCTTCAACAAAAAACAAGTACAAGTTTTTCATTGGAGCATCAACTTGCAACAAACTTTCTTGGCAGAAACAAGAGAGCATACTATTAGCATATGGGACAAAGGACAAACCTCAAGTTGAAAACCCTCAGATGAAGCATCTCCAGCTCCATCTTGCTGGGGTATATATCCACCAGTCTGATATTTGGAAGCAAACTCTTCACGTTTTCGCTTTCCAGAATTCGTCATGAAGAAATCCTGGAGTTTGTCCAATATTAAAACAGACTTAAATTCGGTGGTAATATTTCGTCACCATTTTGAGATGAGACAGTACTAATTCAGAGTATATATAAAGAAGGCACTCTGAAAGAGAATCACATAAAGTCTGGATATTCAAAAATCTTCCAGAAAAACAGAAACTAATTTGTAATGACTGATTAACCACAGCAGGATTACCTGAGTGAGAGGCTGATGAGCTGTTCCTCTATCCACCTCGTCCCTCCCTTCCACATATGCTACAACACAAGACAGAGATAATTACCCCAGAGAAAACAAACTTACAACAATGAACTTCTTTTAGATCATACTCACCAACATTAACATCAACACTGAGTGGGGCTCTTTGATTAATCCAAGTAGAAGGAGGTTGCTTTGGCATTACAACAAGGAAACAAAATTCTTGTTATTCATTACTTATAACAGATCCAGATTACCGTGCATCCATAAAATCGAGGTTGGCATGTGAATGCAACTCCAAAAGGAAAGAAGGCAAGTAATTTAACAAAATGGAAGAAAAAAATTTGTCATGACAAAAAAGTGCTCACCATGTATGGGCTAGGTCTTCCACCTCTCATCTCCGTAGTTCCGTTATTTCCACCAGCTTCATGTACAGGGACAGGATAGTCATGCGGTCCAGTAGAAATGTTGTACATAGAATTGTCAACTGTTCCAGGCAATGGTGTTTGAATTGGAGTTTGTAATGGCGTCTGTACGTTGAGAAATCCAAATCAATTACCCAACCCCAACATAACTGAGCTGACTAATTACTTCAATGATTTGTTTATCACTGAGCTATGCTTATTGCAATAACGCTATAAACACAGCAAAAACTCACCGGAGGAAAGAGTATCTCAGCTGTGGGAGTTTCATACTCCTCAGTCCCTTCATACGGTACATTAAGATCATGAACAGGAGTAATCGAACCACCAGGTGTGGGTTTTGGCGCTGAAGACCTGTCAATCGGACCACAAACAACACCTGCCTGCATCATCTTCATCTCCCAAGTCTGACAAAAAAATCCCCCAAATTCATCCAGATGAGAAAAAAAAACCCTAAAACTAATCAGATCCATAAAATCAAGAATCTACGCAATCAATCAAATTCCAACAAAATCAAACCCATTCGTTACTGAAAACAAAAAATAACCTCAAAGAACAATCAAATTCACAAACAAGCAGCGGAAAAAAGAAAAGAAAATGAAATCATTACTCCTTGAAGCTCTTTCAGAACATCATCATCAGCGCCACCATTATTAACAAACTCCTCACGAATCTTGTTAATAACATCTTCAATAACATTAAGATAAACACTGCTGGTCGTAGAACTCGCCATTTTCAACTTTCGCAAGCTCAATAAACCTAGATTTTCCAACAAAAACACCGATCCGGTACCTTGCTAAAGAATCACGGATCAAAATTGAACCAAAAAGCCATTGATTGAGGGATGGAAACGAGAGATCTAGGGTTTGGGAAGATGATTTGAGAGAGAGAGAGAGCTAAAGAAGATAGAGAAGAGCGGAAGAAGATAGAAGGAAAGAAAGAGAAACAGAGAGGCGGACCAGAAAAGCAGATTAAAGAGTCGAATATAAATAGGTTTGCATCCGATTATCTGAGGGGTCCACGTGTCAAAATCTGCGGCTTCCTCATTTTTTGCCTGAGCGAAATGAGATGGGCTTTGTAAAAGGGCCTAAACGGGGGCCGGCCCGTTTGTCTAATGTTGTTGGGCAGTTCAGAGTTCTCTCTTAAATATTTACATGAAAAAATTTGACTTTATTGACTATTATAGGCAAAATGTTGACCAAAAATTAGAATTTCATTTTATTTGTGAAAAAATAAAATTTAATACGAAATGGGAAAAAATTTAAATTATTATTAATTAAGTTAGAGTTTGATCAAATTAATTTAAATATTTAATTGGACATAACATATCATTCGGGTACAAAAGGAGCATTAGAAATATGCAATTATTATTATTAGGATTAAAGACATTTTAATATCTTGAACTATTTGTTTTAAATAATTTTCTTCCCAAATTATTTAAAGGTCTCGACGATATTAATTTTAAGAATTTAATGATTTACTTGTAAACCACCAAATATAAATAGCGTAAAATGGACGTCCGTATTTTCTCTCTCATTCAAGATATCTCACGCTCGCTCAGCATTTCTCTCGCTTTCTCATCTCTCGCCATAAACCCTAGAAAATGTCCGGCGGCTTCTTCCGAGTAAGTTCTTTCGGATTTCATGAATTCGATTATGTTTCTTACATGTTCCTCTCTCAGATTCATCAGATCCATTCCAATTTGTGTTATCACCAACAGTTAATTCGTATATGGATCGATTTGTTGCTAGGTTAGGGTTTTTCATTTTTTTTTAATGTTCAGAAGTTTTGTTTAGGGTACCTCGGCGGATCAAGATACACGATTCTCGAATAAGCAAGCCAAGCTGATGAAATCGCAGAAGTTTGCTCCGGAATTGGAACATCTGGTTTGTTTTTTATGGTTTTGATGTGTTTGTTGGAAGTTGTTGGTTATTACTGTTTTGCATTGTTGATTTTGCTTTTGTGATGTGTTGTAAGGTGGATATTGCGAAAGTGAAGATGGATGTAGTTAAACCTTGGATTGCTAACAGGGTCACGGAGCTTCTAGGGTTTGAAGATGAAGTTCTTATTAACTTTATTTATGGTCTCTTAGATGGAAAGGTAAATTGCATTTTTTCAGGTGACTTCAATACTAGCTCCTTTTAGTTTGTTTTTGTAAATTATTTGTCATTTTAGCTTGGATAAAATATTCTTCCCAGTATTCTATATGCTGCACCCAAATATTGGGTTTCTAATGGGTTGTACGTGGCAATGCTTGCAATAGGGAGCAAAAGTATTGACCCACTTGAATCCCACCCACCAAGAAGCAACTGAGTTTAGGCTTGTTTTTCTTTTCCCACTTTTCATTGTTTAGTTTACATTAAGTTTGTCTAAACCATATTTTTTATTTGGATGTAGGAAGTGAATGGGAAAGAGGTTCAAATATCACTTACTGGATTCATGGAGAAAAATACAGGAAAGTTTATGAAAGAGCTCTGGATGCTTCTTCTCAGTGCGCAGAACAATGCTAGTGGTGTTCCTCAACAATTTTTGGATGCAAAAGAAGAAGAAACTAGGAAGAAGAAGGTTGAGATATTCACTGAGTTATGATGCAAGTTCCTATGAGTACGCACATTCTTTTTAATGAATTGGTTGTTTTTTGGATCATTGCAGGCGGAGATGGATTACATAGCAAATGAAATACAGATGAAGAAAGAGAAGGAAAATAGAGAATTGGAGCAAGAGAGATTGAAGAAAATGGTAATGCTTATTTATACATGCCTGAGTTACATACTCAAGAGTTGGGTTTTGGGTTTTAACTTTCGTTTGTGTTTTCATGGCATTCAGCTAGCTTCTGCAATTATTTGGGCTCATGTCCTTTACTCAAACTACTGTAGGAAGGCGTTATTGAGATGAAGGCCAAAAATTCTGGTTTGGATCCAACCTCAAAGAGTGCACATTCCAAGGATGAGAAAGAAATCGGCGAGAGGAATGGAATGAGAGAAAGGAACAGGTAGTGAAGTTTCCAGCATATACAATTACAATACTAAAGATTCTTTGTACATCTTAATAAAATTATCTATGCAGCATTTTCAGGGGTTTGTATCAGGTAAAGTTTTATTTCATTCCATTTTAAAGTGGCATTTGGTTATTCATTAAGTCATGATATTAGATGAAAGATCATCTGAAAATTGTGTTGTTTGAGAGATGACTTTTGATTTAGTAAAGGAATCAACCCGTGTCCCTCTGCTTCCTCTTTCGATTCCTCATCAAATTCCTCTGGAATAAGTAAAAACACTAATGATGAGTTTGTAGAATTTGATCAACAATGTGAGATTCTGAACTTTATAAAGCATTTATTTTTGCAGCTACTTAATTTTACTGTCTGTCAATGAAGCTGGAACTTTATGAAGCTGTTAACGATGGCATTATTGCTTCTTTGTCAGTATCAAGCTGAACTGGAGAATTATTTTGTTGAAAACATCTTTGAGGATCTTCAAAAAAATGTGAAATACCCAATGTTTGTGCAACACTAATGATATTGTTTATACATTTTTCAGGGTTTCTAGGTCTCCACATTCGGCTGGTCGTTCGCCACTGTCCCCACGGTAGTTATCCAGAGCCATATGTTCTATCAGATTGTTCAAATTGCTTTCTAAATTTACAATATCTTGGTTTTAATATTTCAGTGGTTCTCCTTCTAGGTCAATCAGCAAGTCATTTTCTAATTCTAGAAGTTATTCAGGGTATGAAAATTTTTGTATTTACCATCAGATGCTACTGTTAAGTTTATTTTGGTTTAGAAACATCTGTCAGGGAATGTTCTATTATTTCGAATTGATCAATACAGTTTTAGTCCTTTTTTTTAATTTCTCTAATACAAGCTCGGTTATAGTGACAGACGCAAGTCAAGAAGTGTATCTAAATCTCCGGAATCTAGGCGGCGCTCCATTTCTTCTGAACAGGTGTACCATTCCCCACGAAGACGTTCTTTTACGCCACGTCGTAGGCGTTCAGCTCGGGGATCTCTCTCTCCTTCAAGGCGCAGAGTACCTTATTCCAGTCGAAGATCTAGATCACGTTCACCTTACAGATCACCCTCCCCCATACGTCATAGATTTCGCTCTCCCTATCAGCGTCGATCACCTTCACCTTTTCGTCGCAGATCTAATAGATCACCATCACCGCTTCGACGTAGATCTCCCTCACCACTGCGACGTAAATCACCTTCACGCTTTCGACGTCGATCACCCTCGCCTTTGCGACGGAGATCCCCGATGCGACGTCGATCTCCTTCACCCATGCGGCGCCGTTCTCCTTCTCCTATAAAAAGGCGGTATCAAAGATCTCCATCAACTCCAAGGCGTAGTTCTCGATCTCCAATGCGACGCAGGCCACCCATTCATGGTCATGGGAGATCACCGATTCCTTCCCAACATAGATCTCCTTCACCTGATGAATTGAGTTCTCCGTCGCCTATTCGGCGTAGGTCCCCTTCTCCAGCTCGTAGAAAATCTCCTAAGTTTCAAAGGTCTCCTGGGGGATCGTCGAAAGAAAGACTGAGGTATGTTAACCCTCCCTTCACATTATGTTTTTATTTCAAGTCGTCGCCCACCTTGAATATGTACAGTTTTTACTACCCAATGGAAGGATTTTTGACAGGCCTTCAGAAAGGTTGTCTCCCATGGAACGTCAACCTTCTAGTTTTTTGAGGTCACCACAAAGAGATCCGAAGAAGGATAGCGTTTCTCGGGGGAAAATTCCAGTTTTGTCTCCTTCATCAGAGAAGTCTCCAATTGTGGCAGAATCTCCACGAGTTGCAAGAAAACAGAGTCCAATTAAAGATAGGAGGTACCCACGTCAGCTGCAATCAGTTATCATATGGTTTTGTGATGCTATAGCCATTAATTTGATATTTTATATTTGCTGCTTACATTGTCTAGGAGTCCATTGCGAGCAAGGGAGGGAATAACTAGTGAGGCAAGGTCAAGTCCTCCTGGGAAACCAAGAGAACAAAAAGTTCGTTATGATAGCCCAGAAGCAAGTGAAGAGGAAGAAACTAAGCATGCTAGGTGAGTGTTGAAAATTTTCTGTTTATTCTTGAATTATTGTAAGCTTTCCTGACTGATGCTGGTTTATACTTTTGGTAGGGGGGAGGGGGATCGTAGGTCCAAACCTTCTCAGAGAAAGTCTTTGCATTCACCAAGTGTCAGTAAGAAGAAAGATTCGCCTGAAAAGGTGTACTCTCCTGAAAGCTTAGCAGTTCGCAGCCGTCCTAATGAAATAGAATTGAGAAGGAAAGGCCAGGAGATTAAGGGGTATGTTTTGTCTCTATATTTCTCTCAATCTCTCTCTCATCATGCTCCTTGGACTTCTGTTACCATAGGGTCTGATAGTCTGATATTATGAAATATTCCTGACAGTACTGGAAAGGGAGTTTATCCTGGAACACCTGATGGGCAAAAGTCACTAAGATTTGAAAGGCAACACGAATCACAGTTCACAGAAGATAAAAAATCTGATGAGAAGAAACAATCTCATTCGAACAATTCTAAGGATGCCCATAAACCCCCCAAGTCGGAAATTATGTCGCATAGTGTTGATCATAAGAAGCGAAATAGTACTTATGATTCTGGGTCTGAGGAAAACTATAAGCACAAGGCTAGCGATAAGGGGAAGAGAAAGCATAAAAGATCAGAGAGGGAAGGAATGGTTTCAGATGATGATTACAGTTCCGATTCCGAATTAGAGGAGAGGAAAGAGAATAAAAGAAGGAAGAGGGAGGAAAAGAAATTACGAAAGGAGGAGAAGCGTAGAAGAAATGAAGAGCGACGCCGCAGAAGGGAAGAACGGCGTGCAGAGAAGCTGAAAGTGAAGAATGACAATGTTGCAAAGAAGGGTTCTCATGAAAGTGATGATGAAGAGATAGTGTCTGGTCAAAAAAAGCTTGAGATTGAGTTGCGAAAAAAGGCTCTTGAATCCCTTAAAGCAAAGAAGGGCACCAGTCACTAAATCTACAGCATTAGAACATTATGCTATCATTTAATACTTTTGAGATATTTTCTACATTTTCTAGGATATTTATGTTTTGAATGAGACTGTTTTGCATGTTGGTAACTGTTTAATATAGTCTGTGTTTACTGCTGGCAGCTGAAATGGATAATGAGGATTTCCTGAGCTATTCACTTGAGTTTGAGTGCAACATTATGCTGACCTTGCTGCTTGACTTTCTGGTAATAATGTCCTCCCTTGGCCGGGAAATTGACGTTTTATAGGTTCTCTAGTTACATGTATACATTGCTTATTCTTGGTTTATGTGAGGTGAATTTTGTCCCGGGAGACCAGTATAAACATAAAGGTCTTATGGTTTTTATCCTACGATCTTGATACTAATATGCTTTCTGGCAATTGTTAGATGAAAATATTGTCCACTAGATGACTTGGTTGCGTATTTCTTGTGAAGATCCACATTTTCTGAACGTCAATTCAGGTGAAGTTTTTTCATTCTTTACCCACTCTTTTTGAACTCGGTGCCTATGCAAATCGTCTGTTTTATACGGCAATTTCTTGTGAAGATCCACATTTTCTGAACGTCCATTCAGGTGAAGTTTTTTCATTCTTTTATCCGCTCTTTTTGAACTCGGTGCCTATGCAAATTGTCTGTTTTATATGGCTGCTCCATTCTAGATTCATTTTGGTTTAACCTCTAACGTGGTTGGCAGCTTGAAAATCGTGTTGGGACTTTGTTTTCTGAAATTCTCCATGGTTCTATAGTTCTCAGTTATGTACATAATGATTAATTCTGGACGACACTCTGAATTGTTTTGTGCTAGGACTTTTATGGTGCACTTCTTAATGACATTTACACCGATGCGAAAAGCAGATGTGATTCTACTTTATCCTTTTTTAATATCGTAATGACATCTCGTTTTAGTATCATGTGTGTTTTTTAGGCTTCATCCTTATGTTTATAGACTTGAACACGAGTGTCAGATTGATTTAACATAGTTTCCGCACTGCATTTTCATCTGCTGTGATCGATATGTTTCCTTTCATGCAATGGTCATCACAACTCCTATTTAAAGTTTATAGGATTTTTCCATTATAATTCTTATGCAATTATTTGTGCTTATAGCATGACTTCATAATATGGAGTTGTATTTTGACTCGGGCGAGCGAAGGAATTAGGTTAGGTTTAGGATCATTTTTGTAGTCGTATGAAGTGGTCAAGTTTCATACTCAAGTTGAAAATGATGCAAAGACGGATTAGTAATTTAGTATATATTCTATCCTATGTGTGTCAGCCTATTTTGGATCCTAATTCCAGCCAGGAGAATCTCTTAGATTATTCAATTTCTTGAGTTTCTCTGATTTCAGTTTGGCACCGACATTGATTTAATCAAATTAAGCATTTCATAACATTCTTCTATCACCTAGTATTGACTACAAAGTCAAATGACATTATTAGTGGCCGACTTTGATTCTTTATTTAAGTGAGTTGAAATTATGTTGTAGATATTTAAAAACAAAATGCATTTCTTTCAATTTTGATGTATTAATATAATCTTAAATTATCCAGTGGAACTGCCCCTAAACAGATAAAAATTGGAATTTTCCAAAAGTGAAATCAATAGGACAAAATTTGTGAGAATTTATAATGATTAAAACGACATGTTTTTGAGCTATTATAAAATCTCTGAAGATAGAGAATTCCAAATATAAACTGACGAAGGAAGCATCACATTTATTTTCGTACTCAGTATTTGCAAACAGAAAATGGCACCCACGGATTCCCGATGCTCTTTGGTCGAAGCCACCGCTCTTGTCACCGGCGCCACCAGAAAGGCCTTGGGACGTGACGGGAAGTTTGGGGTTTTAGAGGGAACTACCTCTTTCTATTTCTATGTAGCTTGAAAAAAAAAACAATGCAAGAAAATACTGAAAAGATTTTGATTCTATCCTTTCTTTTTTAAGTTTATCAATTGAACTTACTAAACAATCAGACAATAAGTGTGTACGACATAATATGAGATTTGGGTCGTTCCAAATAGTTTCATAGTGGATCCAGGTTAGATTCAGCATTTGGAATTTTATGTTTTGCGTGAATAGAATGGAAGCACAAGGGATTTCAAGTCACAGTTTCAGGTTCAGGTTCAGCTTGTGATGTATCGTCTAGACCACAACAGACTGACCTAATGAACACCGTCTCCCCACTTTTCAACGGGAAACTTAGCATCCTCGAAGTTTCCCCTTCATTACCTTAAATTCGCACAAAATTTTTGAACTCGTTGAACATGAAATTAACGCAACAATGTGCTTTAGATAAACTATGTTGCAACAGACTATATCAAAAGAAACGAAGATTACACAATCGAGGATTTTTTTCATTTCTAATGTCTACGAATTTCGATTCTGCTTACCATATATCATAACTTGCACATCCCCTGGTAAAATCTTCCTGGGCAGAAAATATCGTTGTTAGATCTGATCAGTACCGGGTGACACAAAATGTTGTAACACAGTTTGCGACTTACAGAATCAAATACGAAAATGCGAAACAATAAACGTAAAAATGCAAAGCAATTGTTTACGCAGATGGTGCTCACACCTACGTCTGCGGGGCCTCGCCCAGTTCTCAACCATCCACTATTTAAAATG
>JAYMTB010000893.1:0-12298 GCA_036897585.1 Francoa sonchifolia
TCTGCCTATCAGAGCAATCGATACTCGAGTGTTCATATGGGCAGTCATCGTTTCACCACGTGTTCCTAGTCTCTAGAGTAAATATCATTAGTGGATAATATGCGGCTTAGGATCAAAGAGTGTTTGGTAAGCTTTAGGTGGAGTGCCTGGGAAGTATCAAGATATATCAGCATATGTTTTTATGGATCTTGGTTAGAGCGTCGAGGGCTAGGGACAGCAAAGCGACCCTTCGTCCTTTGGATGGGAACGCCTTGATGCCGAAGCGTACTCCCTTCCTCAATCCTCTGTGCCACATGCCCCTTACTATTCCCGCATCTCGGGTAAGGCGTTCATGTTGCAATGCTCTGCCCGATCTTTACTTACTAGGTGAGGCGTTTGATGGTTGATTCTGTCATTTGTGGATTCTGGGCTTGGGCCCTTATTGATTCGATCTGGATCCGAGTCCTTGCCTGACCCGACGGGTACCTTGTCGGTCCGACCCACAAAAAAGCTTTTACCAACACTTTCAATGATCTAATTAGAAGAAATTTAAAAATTAAATTCTATATTTATAATACTGTTTCTGTGTATTTATTTGTAATGGGATAAATTCTAGTAATTTCTTATGATTTATTTTATTTAGTTAAATTATAACAAGAAAAGTTTTTAAATTAAAATTTTATTGATAAAATAGGGTTTCCAAAATAAATGGTACGTGTAACTATATATTTTTGGGAAACTTAAAAAATATAATTTAATCAAATTTTTAAAGACAAGGTACGCATTATGTTTAAAAATGTAAAAAGTAGTCCATATAAACACTTAAATTTTGGTCTTTTTACAATTTAAGCACCTTCGGCTAGTGTTAACCAAATATCTATTATTTTTTTCAGTAATTTTTAATAAAAAAAATTTACCAAATAATATATGACAAGAGCTTTTAAAAATAGTTTCTAAGAAATTCTTTTAAAAAGCAACAGCAATATCAAATAAACCGTAAATCAGTTCCCGTAAATCTCTGTAACAATATCATCATATTATCGAAAGTTGCATTTTATAATCAACCCGATATAATTAAAATATTTATACCATGATATAAATGTATATCAATGTACAACAAAATAATCTAGTATTACATTAAAGATAACAAAAATAATTAATTCACTTAATTTTCCAAAGTAATAAATTGTTTCCGACACTTAATTAACTTATATAATTTATTAGTCATATTAATTAATTGGGATAATTAATTATGTTAATTAACTAAAATAATTAATATGAATGATTGATTAATTAATCATATTATTAACTGGAATAATTAATCATATTAACTAACTAGAATAATGAATCACTTAAATTTTAATCAGGAATAATTAATTCAATAAAATAATTAAATATAAATATCTAATTACCATAATCAATTAAACTAATTAAATATGAATAATTTATTAAGAAACTTAATGAACTTCGTTTTCAATTATTATATTGCCGAGCAATACGAGACAAAGAACTGCTCTGATGGCAAATGTTAAATCTTAATGTAACATTAATTAATAGTATTTATGAAATAATACATACGGTTATATTGTCCAAATAAAATGTGAAACCTTGATGGTGAGAGTGCAAAATTGATGAAAAGTAGTTTAGAGATTCCTATGTGTATCTTAAATCATCAACCATCATGGCTAAACTCTCATTTACTCTACTCTAAAATTTTAATATTAATAAATTCAAGCCACTTTATGTACAGTAAAAGAGCGTTTAAAATTCAAAATTTATTTAATTAAAATCGTTTAACATTATTTATATTAATTAAATTCTGACATTATGGGAATGACCTTTTTTTACCCAAGATATAGAAGTGGAGAAGAAAATAGAGAGAAAAGTAGAAAAAGTTCAAAATCAAATTAAGAATAGAAAAATAATAATGATTTTGACTATTAGATCGGTATCACCATATTGATACATATGATTTTAATTTATAAAAATACGAATGAATTCGTGGCATGAGAAAAATAAATTATTATTACGAGTAAAGTAAGCATTGTTTTATACAGAAAAGTTTCGATTGTTTGATTTACATTCATCAACAATAAAGGAAAATAGCTGTATTTTGGCGTTTAGATTATTAACAAGTTTTTTAGTATAAACAATAGTTAATCAAATAAAATGAATAACTCATACTATGTGTAAGGTTATAGATGGTTAAACAAAGTAGTATATCAGAAAAAAAAAAATTACAATTTTTTTTTTATTTTGCAGAAATTATATATATTCCTGCGTAGAAGCAATAAAGCATCTGAAAATTATCCATCCATTTACCCAAAAAATGCAGTATTTTTTTTTCAAAAACGTGTTGGCGTAGAAGAAGCCCGAAACTCAAATGATATGTGAGGGTGCATTGTCGCGATCTGATTATAATACAAATGAGTGCATAAGGATGGCAACAAAAGTACTAGAAACATCAAATGCTTGTAATATTACTTGAGAAAGCAACACATTGTAAGCTTAGGGAGATTCATTTACAAAATCAAGTGAAACCAAGTTGAATAATTTTATCGTGATTCAGCCTCTTTCCTATATTCACTCCCCTTCACACGACAGAATATTTATCGATTAATTTCAAGCAAGACTTTCAACATTAATATATGTTTGAGAAACAAATTATTTGCATATGTATGCATATTACCAATATGAACAATTTACAATACTGTCATCAATTACAAAAATGACTCTGTGCTACGAAAACTACTTGATTTCTTCTTCATCAGGTAATATTACAGTCAGTAAAGAATACTTTACCCGGAGAGATATTTTTCCCTTCTCGACAACAAGTCTTGCTCCAGAAACAACCCAATACCCTGGAGACTCCTGAGGTCCTCTTGTCATCTCTGCTGTGTCAACAAATTTCACAAGCTTTGGGGCTTGGACAGGCACTGGAGGCCCCCCTGGGTAAACAGCCGAGTTTATGTTCACATCAGCTGCCCGTGGTGCCAGCTTCTGGGCCATTGTAAAGTGATGGCTGATTAGTGTTGATATGAATCCTGACTTTGGTCCCAGGCCTGGTGATCCCTCCCATTCTGGCTGCTTCACTACTGCAGCTCCTAAAACAGTCGCGAAACGGAGTCTTAAGAACAGAATATTTCTAATCCCATAATTCTCAACATGTAATTGGGCACCTGTAACAATGGAAAGATCCTCATCACAGTCAACAGGAGCAGTGCAGACATGAGAGAAATTATTCCATTGGACTTTTTCGTAGAATTTACGATCATAGGACTCTTGGCGAAAGTTGCCATTTGGGTCATCTTCTAGTTGAAAGATTTTCGGAAGAGAGGATAAGTGCTGCAAATGGATGGCTAATTGGTTGCTTCTTTTACCTTCTAGATAAAGCCGGAGGCCAGTCACTGGCCTCTTACCAACATCAACCTGTCATGGCATTGATAAAGATCAAATTAGTTCAGGCTGAAAACAATTTACTAAAGGCCATACGATATTTCTCAAGGCGAAGTATGGAGTAACATGAACTTTCTACATCCTGAGCTCCATTTCCATAGACAACAGAGAAAAAGTTCCAATACAGAAGACATTTTGGTAGTAGAAGAAAAAATACAAACAAGTCAAGACTTTTAATTATCCTTCCACTTTACAAACAACGCAGATAACTTATCAATATACTATCAAAGCAGTTCTCTCTCGTAAACTTCTATGCTGCAGTAACATAAGTTCAGATATCAATTTTTCTTAGTTTCATACTTTATCCCAAATTACTAAGAAAAGAAAACATATGAAAGACGAAACCACTTGTAACATGGGAAAATATAAGCTGGGACAACCATAAAAATTAATAAACTTAGACAGTTTGCAATGCAAATAAGGTCATTAACTCTCCTGCTATATGGAAGCAAAAGAATACGAAGTCTCTAGCCTAGGGCAAGAAGATCTTCCAATGGAGAAAGGTATCTTAAAAATCTCGTTTGATTTGAATGGCATGAAAGCAATAAATACAGCCTTACTTCATCATTCTGTTTGTCCAGTCAGAATATGGTGGGTATCATGAAAGCAATGCAGAAAGGTATCTAATTTTCTGGACTTGATGCCTAGGTTATTTAATTTCACCATAACAACTTGACTCCTGATTTTCCAGCCATATGTTTCAATTTGCTAGTCTCACTCCATATAATGTCAGTTTGGCATTGAGTCAAGAAAAACTAACCAAAGTTGAGAAGTATTTTGGGTGTTAAGTTGGGTTTAGAGTTGTTACACTTTTCCCTGTCTATAAGTTGTGATAGTGCGGTTGAGAGTTTTTATGCTTTTATCTTTCCAAAACTTGTAATTGTTGAGGTTTGAATAAAGTAGATGATTAGTTGTGGGGGTGGGGGGGGGGGTGGGATCCATGTTAAATTATTGTGTGCTTTATCATTACTTTTACTATTGTGATCAATCATTTCAGGATTAGTTGAAAGGATTAATCCCATCAATCACTTGGGCCAGCCACAGCTTTCTGGTTCACAGTATTTGGCAAGGAGAAGAAAGCAATTGAAATCTGAATGGCGACAGAGAGAGAAGGTGATTGTGATATAACAACCTTTCATCATCTGAATAAAGGAACAGAGGTTTCTGTGCAAAAAAATGGCAGAGTATGGGGCAGGCAGTGACTTTGTTTTATTTTCTCCGTCGAAGATTCAAGATTTAATCTCCCTAAGGAGCAGGGACAGATTTTGAACTACCTGTCCCGTATCCGCCCCATTGCCATTCCTAAAATCCAAAAGTTGAAGAGCAAAGTGATGCTGGCTGGGTACTAACATAAATTATGCAAGAGAACAGTGCTAGAATGTAAGCCAATTTTGGTAAAAGACGAGTAAGAATACATTCTTAGGTGTTCAAATTCACGCCAGCCAAATCATTTCGATAATATTTGAAGGACACATAAGGAACATGGAATAAATGAGGGAGTTCATTAAGTTCAGAGGTTCTATCAGAATATACAAAGTTACAAGTTATGTCACTTTTTCAATGCCAAGCAGAATCACAAGAAGGGGCCAAAAAAAAGTCCATCATGCTGATCAAGTTTGTGAAACAAAAAATCCACCTAGATCAGCAACCAACCATATAGTTTTAATAAGAGGTGTCATGCTTGAGAATTAGATTTTGCGCATGAGGGCACAGGCGAATGTGAATGGGTTTCAATATCACAAAAGAATTTATTCTACAGGAACAATTGTGTAAAATGGCAAAAGTTCCAAGACATAAATTGAACCTTGTCATTTCCTGAGGATGCTATGTTAACATGAACCCATAAAATATTAAACAAGATTTTAATTTTTTTAGATTTCACTAATGTTTGGATTCAAAAAATTATGATGGCATCACGATCCTAACATGAATAACTTGACTGATATAAGCATGCAACCTTCATTATCAAACACCTATCTGAAAAACGAATTATCCACAAGACAAAAGAATTACCTGAGTGGTGTTGACATAAAGCTTCGGCCCCATGAAGCTGAACTGTAAAGATGCAGTGCTCTGCTTCTTCCTTTGTGGTCCAAGAGGAAGTTCACTGAACACTGGCGCCCACTGCCTTGGCAACTGAAATTCCAAAAACTGGTGGAGTTCTTCAATTGGTGGTTTATCTTGAAGAGCAGAAATCAAAGGATTAAACTGATTCAAATTTTGGGTTGTTAAAAATGTTGTAGAAACTTTTATAGTGAAGACATTGAATACTAGATGGCGTTAGGGAATGTATTTTTAGTTGACCTACCACATTACGGAGCCCAAGATTTAATATTTTCATTGATGATGTCTATCAAAACTGGTAATGTAAATGATCATTTATCAATCATTCTTCGACGTATACCATGGTGATAATATGAAAGAATTAATGGATAACTGTTGAAAACAATAGTTTCTAATATTTCATGCTTTGACATGTTTGAATGCAGCTATGTTACTCGGCTCCACTTAAGTGGTCTTTTCTGTGTCAGACACGGCTTACACGAGAGGTATTACTTAGAGACACCTTAAAATAGTGCAAAATCTTCTAAATAATAGGCTAACCAATTTCCTACACATACCTGCACCTGACACTGTTCCCAAGTTTAAGTAACATAAAAATGGATTTAATTCTGACTCTTTGAAAAAAATATTTTTCATAGTGAAAACCTGGGACTTTGGGGAAATTAAAATAACAGAAGTATCGATAAGGAGGAACGAAAAATCAATTTTCTCCAAGCTTATTGGATGTGATTCAATCAATTATAGAGTTCTAGATCTTCAGAAGTGTCCTAGGAGGTTGCACTTATATTGTTGATTTATTGTTTTGATGAACATAGATGCATAGTTATTATTAGTAGAGTACAATTAGTTAGCACTAGACTCCTCTCAGTTGTGAGGTTTTGGCTTCATCCTTCTGCTATCTGCTTGGAGTTTGTCTAGACAATTTAGTCAGCTAACAAGGTCACAAGCTCTTTGCTGAAAGGAGTAGCTAACATCCTTACAATAGTTTCAGATTGTTTCCACTCGCATCTAGCAATTCAAGGAGTTTCTGAGGGGAAACAATGCTTACAAGCGTCATGCCTTTATGCTCAATTTTCTGCTTCTTTTCCCCTTAAAAAATGTTCTCCTTGTTCTTTTTTCCCCTCACCAAAGTTTGATATCTCAATAATGATAAATAGAAAGGCTTTGCTATATGATATAAATATTTACCATTTTGTAAGACACTGACTCAATATCATGTGAACATATTTCTCTTCTATGAAGAAACAAGTGTTGGTTCCACTAGAAAAAGTGGCCACTCACTAACAGCCCAAGATTCTTACCATTGCACTAGACCCTAGTTTTCATAAAATTATGTTGCTGTGAATAAGTAATAATTGCAGTTCATATACTGGATGAGATTAGGCTATCGATAATCTTCCCAACTACACAGGTAGACAAGAGAGATCTCAAACACTAGGGTAAAAAGTAAAAACCCTGGAAATGAATCCAGGCAACTAAAATACCAACAAATATGAGTCTTGCCACTAGCATACTAATGATCAAGAATCAAAACATTAAATATACTCCAAAATAACATAAGCACAGTGCAATCTTATGATATATATGATTCGGGTGATAGCGCAGCAAAGCAGAAAATTTTGCTCACATCGTAAGTATAGATTAATGGCATGGCTCAAGAAACCGCTCCCTGGGACTCCATTTAAGAGAGAAGTAATTGGGATAAAGGACATTGAGATGACATCAGGCTCAGATTGAACAGTGTGTAACCACTGATTATGTGATAGGCTTCTGTTATCACTGCCACCTCTCCTCTTGCAAATGATAATTATATCCTGCAAAATTATAGCAATATAGAGTGACCATGTTCAGGCCTATTTAACAAGTCTTTAACATACTGCCAAACTTAAGAAGAGAAAATTCAACTACCTAGGCTAATATAGAATGGAATTTAATAAGACAGACCTCCTTATGAGAATATGAACTTGATGGACTGATATCTGCAAACTTCAGACACTGCTCCCTGATTTCAAACTGAATAAAATATAATCAGATAAAATATATGGAATGCCTGTATCTATAAGATGTTGAATGTATGGTTTACATTTCAATAAATAGATCTACACAATGAAATCGGTATTGAATGTTTTGCAATGTGAAACATGACAGTAGTTCAAAGCAGACTACAAAACAATTGATGAGCGTAGACTACCAAAGACCAAACCTTTAAAATTGCAGAATGGTTCTTCTGTGCTAATGTAGGTATTACTATCGTGATCAGGTCTTAGCCCAGCAATCAATCTAACCAACCATAAGCACGAATGCAAATAGAGAACAGTATTACAATGAAAGTACTATAATGGCACGGCAAGAAAACCTATATTAAAAGATGTGAATATTCAAATGATGTGTGATCAACTCCTAGGCATGTCTTGATTAAACTAGCACCTCGTCATAAGAGGAAAATGAGAGAGAAATTTTATGCCAAGTAGAGTGAATGATAAAAGTCCAAAAAAATAAAAAGTGTTAACAAATAATCAGAAACAGATTTCCCAATCCAAAAATGCAATTGAAAAATAGTAACTTTCAACTGTATTGCTATAATGCTTGTTCATGAGCCCTCTATACACTTGAAAGGAGGTACTTAAAATTATAATATGAAGCAAAGATGCAACATAAACTCTCATTTAACTGAAAGAGTAATCCAGGGACTACGATTTTTAATCGCTTCTTGAAAGGTCTTGTCTTTGAAATTGGAACTGGAAAGTCAGATTTGAGAAAAATAATTTCATGCATTGTTAATGTGTGTGATGTTTCACCAAGTTTCTATGCCTTCAGAACATAATTATTGTCTAATTTATAAAATTTTGAGTACTGAAGGACCAGAAACAACCCTATACTATCAAATCGCATCTTGCATTAATCTAACTTTTTCAAACTTCAAAGGAGAAAATGTCTCCAAAAAGTTCTGGTGTCTTAGTCCTCAACTTTATGACACAAAACAAGCTTATCATTTTCTGTTCTAAAACACAATTTATACCAATCAATCTCTGAAGGCATTGCAATTTCATCTATTAATAATGCCAGCGCACACAATGACACCAGTTCTAATTCGGAGATAGCACCCTCCAAACAACCTTAATATATCCTTATAACCCAATTGCACAATAGACAAGGTCAAAGCTATAACCTGCCAACTCAACCTGTCCGGAATGAACATCATATGAATAGAAACTCAAAATAATATGGTACCCGTTCTTAGTGAATCATTCCCAAGGAGATTCACGGCACAAGCATGTTGCAGAAAGAATATTACTCCTATGTCTAAAAAAGGTACCCATGATTCAAGAAGACATAATGCATATAACAGCCATGTAACATTCATCGCAAAAATCGCATATATTGACATGTCGAATGGTTGCACATATGTAATTTATAAATACTAGTATGGAAATATAGATAAATTAATAACCTTGTCATTTGGGAAGTGTTGGTCGGAATTCATGCTATATAGCCCATTAGCATCTAAGAATCTCTTATCTGCCATATCCTTCAATCGTTTCTGTACAACAGGAGGCTGAAGTGTAGAGGAATGCTTCTGCTTCATATATATTACATCTTTCCCTCCTATCTTCACACCAACAACAATATGGGTTCCAAATGTCTCAATAAACCTGAAATCATCAATAAATTATCCAAAGTTCCCTACGTGTCTCAAACTTAACACAGTAAAAGTGGATTCTATATTGATGAAAAGAGATCATTCAAACAAAATAAAAAAGCGCTATAATTCTCAACTCATGCAGCCAGTAACATTTCAACCTGCGCAGATTCCAACCAATATAAACAGTGGCATATTGCCGGTCATTTGATAACTACAAAATTCTGTCGTTAGGGATTGATAAGTATGTGTGAGTGTCCGCACATAGCCTTGCCTCATGATTGGAGTTCTGGTGGGCCATCATGACCCAGACAATAGAATGGTACAATTTTTTAAATGTCCACATACATATTATAACTTTTTTCCTATCCTCATTTTAAACAAAAATTGTGCAGTACCACCTTCTTATTCAGTTAAACAACTAAAATAGTATCTTTACAAAAAACAAAAGGATTAATATAGTGTCTCAGAAAAAAAAAATAAAAAAAGGTTCATATGATTCAAGGGCATATTTTGTACAATAAACAGATATCAAATGGATATATAATGAGATGAACCATCTGCATGGTAATTTACACCTTACAATTGGCTACCACATCCATAATGAAATGTCAGACCAGCATATCATTTGAAAGTATGAAAATTTTACACAGGAAAACATAAGCAAATTCACTGAAGTATAGGCTACACACGCAAAATGTATCAACTTTGAGATATTCATGCCTTATAATTGGTTTTCAATGGCATCCATCTATAGTACCTTCAGATTTAAAAATAAAAATAAAAAATGCAACGTATTAAACAGGCAGGACATCAGCAAGATATGATAGAAATACATAAATATGGAAAAGCATCTCATGGATAACCAAAGAATTATTTGACAGATCATATGCTTGAATCCAAGGATAGGAATCTTCTAACAACGTAATAAGCACGGAGATCAACCTCGATGTTCACGAGCATCTAATTTTACCTTGATAATGCAGAAGGTTGCCATGATGATGGAACAGCTTTCTTAACATGATCACGGAGAACCATATGAGATTTTTCCAGTTCAACTGTGTAGAGTGTGATAAACACCCCATCAAAAGCAAGGGTCTTAGTGTTGGCTGCATCTTTCTGCCAACAACCTGAGAACTCGAACATGGCATTGAAGATTCCCGATGGGATTTTACCGGTCAAAGATATCTCTTGGTTGAACTGCTCCGACATCTAGGAGAAAGTCCAAAAGGAGATAGATGTTGCGAACCCAAAAATGTCAAAAAACACATAAATGCTCTACGATAAAAACTACCTGATTTATTATTTACAAAATATGCAATCCATTAAAATTAATCAGTTTTCAAAATTCTAGGTCAACAGTGACAACTGAATTCTATACTGAACACCGCCAACCCCTGATTGTAGATAGTTGAGGACTTTCAACTTCTATAACAGGTAAATAACATAAAGCATGTGTCAATATAAATTATCAGGGCTCATTTTGAGATCAAAATAACAAATGAATCCCTAAGCCTGCTGCACACCAATGTTCTAACACTCAACTGAACTAAATTCGGGATGGCTTACATTAATCATATTCCTTCATTCACAGCCATATAACATGTTAATAGAGAAACTGTAATCATAAAATACCTGTTGGAAAGAGAGTGCATCGGAACTGAATCTCGTGCGATCCCCTTTATCGCAATTTATCGATTTGGACACATTTGGGATCAAAATACCACCAGGAAGAATAATCTCTCGGCACCCATCTTCATCAATCTCAATCAATCTCGAATCTGGCAAATTCCCTTTACAATACTTTAACCTTAGATCTATTGAAATATCATACCCCTGTCCAATTGACCCAATTGCAATCTCCGCAGCTTTTGGAGCAGGAACCTTGAGTGCCATTACTTAACCATCACTCTTTCGTTTCAACTCTGTATAAATTTCAAAATATGAAAATCTCACTCAAATTAACTCAAATCCAATTTCATATTGGATAATAATCAAACCTACCCTTAAATATCCTACAGAATATAAAAAGTAAGTTCATAAACAAAATCCAAACTGTACACATAATTCAAATTTCTCACTAAACGATTAATTAAGCCGAACTTATCTGACTCCAACACTTAACAAAATCCTATTCCTATTGTTTCAAATTCCGATTACTTGAACTTCAATCAAAATACAGATTTTTCACAAAAAATAAAAATGGCAGATTCAATCTCTACACAGCTAAAAATATGCATATGGAACTCACATTCATGCAACACTCTCGCACTCAAATGAACAAAACCTAAAAATTGACATACAGTTGTCGGAAGATATATCATTAGCAGCTTATTCCACATAAATTTTTGCATACCATCTTCTCATGCATACAACTGAATAGAAATTTGTAGAATTTCATCAAATTCTCAGATTTTAGATAAGCTCAAGCAGATAGAACAAATTCAAGTTTTCAGATTTTAGATAAGCTCAAGCAGATAGAACAAATTCAAGCTAAAGTAGCTCTTCTATTCAAATACTCATACATCATACACTGGATGTTTTATAAATTTCCATTTCGATTATACAATGTGCAGCTCAAGAAGCCACAGACAAGCATGTTGAGCACAAAATTAAGTAGATTTATTACATAACCTATAAACTTGATCCAAATTGTTAAAGTAAATAAAACAAATGCATAATTAACAGAAATACCAAAAAAAAAAAAAATAATAATTAAATTATTCATGTTCCAAAAATTCAAGTGAATCAAAGTTCCAAAAGAACAATTTGAGCATAAATACAGAAGCCAGATTCACATAAGAGAAGATAAATAAACTATAGGAAAGGTGATTCTTTAGATTGACGTAACAGATGCCTAATTAAATAATAATAATATGAAGAAGAATTCACTACGATTGCTCCAAATGTTTTCAAAATAGGAATCCGAAACGCATGCATATTACCCTAAATTGAATAAACTCCGTACAGATTCAACACAAAGCAGATCCAAACTATCCAACTTACGAAAATAAATACCATTGAAAGCTAAAACCGACACAGATTTATAGAATTTGTAAAGATTCTTCCAGAAATTACCAGACATATAAAACTTGAAATCCAATATTGCAGACAGAAGATGGTAGTTTTGGGATGGAAAATCAATGTGTAGCGTATCGA
>JAYMTB010000894.1:0-12292 GCA_036897585.1 Francoa sonchifolia
CTATCTCTAGAACTCGGATTTGTTTACTTTGAAGATTAGATATAAATCGCTTCCAGTATAATGAGTTGATAGTACTTCAGAATTTTAGTCACTGACACCACATACTTTATGTTGAGAGCACATATATTTGTTTTGTTCTTGTGCTTAGTTATGACAAGCCTTGCTTGTCTCACAAGTGAAACTGAATATATGGGATATAAACTCCTTGTCAGTGATTGATTGTGATTTTCAGTTATGCCCAGGAAATAGAGATTAGTTGTGAACGCTGAGATGAGATGCAACGCTTGCTGGCGAGAATTGGAAGGACAAGCTGTTTCCACCTCATGTGGCCACCTATTGTGTATCCAAATGCATATTACAAAATGTTCATTTCAGTCCCAAGCGACATTATAAGATTTTTTATTTTTATTTTTTATATTTATGGAATTATCGCATTTTCATAGAGCTTCCTTAACTGTGTTGAAAGGCAGAGAAGATGCTAACAAAATCCTCAGTAATGATGCAGCATGTCCTATTTGTGATCAAGTGCTCTCAAAGAGGTAAGAAATCTGTAACATTGATTCATGGAACTTTCTAAATGCCTTTTGTGGTTTTCTTTCTTTGAGCAATGAATTAAACAAAAAGGATGATGGGCGCTTTCGTGCGTGCGTGTGTGGAAATTAAGGAGTCTTCTTCATCATATACAATAGTTTCTAAACAGAGTTAGACTACATTTGTAGCTTTCAATGGTATTGTGTTTATGGACCCTTGGCCACTTGTTTTCTGACTTCATTGAGGAAGCCATAAGGTCTGGTGCTTTAGCCAAACTTCTTGGCTATGGAGTGTTCTGAATAGGTGTTACTGTCTCATCTGACTCATGTGTTGCGCTATTATGATTTCAATTTATCTCACCTTGTTTTCTATTACACTCGCAGTCTCATGAAACCTGTGGATATCAATCCAAATGATGAATGGGTTAATGTAAGAAAATACTCTTTTAAGAGTAATTGCATTTTTTAATCACTATGTTCCAGGCAGTCATGTTCCCTATGTTGGCTTTTCATTTTCCAAAGATTCCTCCTTTACTTGGCTCCACATTGGTTTGTTACTGATTTTCATTATGATTGAGTGGCAGATGGCTATGGTTGGAGTATCTCCACAGATATGTATCCTTAAATTTTTGCATCTATGATTTTACTTATCTGATAATGTTTCATTCAGAAACCCTGGTTATAATTATAAATGTCAAATATTGAAATTATTTGTTGACTTTCATGATTATTTATTAAAATTGAGGAAGGGAGAAAATAAAAGGAAGGGAAGCATTCACTCCTGTAAGAACTATATAAAACAATTTACTGCCTGTGTCATCCTTGATCAAACATAGTAATGAAGTCTGCTTACAGAAGTGTGATGTTCTATATCGGGCAAAAGGATCTAGAGATGCAATGCAAGATGAACAAAATAGTAGCTCAGTGCCGGCAAAAATGTGAGGTGATGCAAGAAAAGTTCACAGAAAAACTGGAAGAAGTGCATACAGCGTATCAGAAGCTGGCCAAGAGATGCCATATGATGGCACAAGAGATTGAGAGCTTGTCCAAGGACAAGGAAGAGCTCCAAGAAAAATTTTCTGAGAAATCCAGGTCAATTTATATCAATCTTTTGAAAATCTGCTCATACTATATCTGACACTAATGATCTGGTTCTTACAACCCTGATAGAAACTATTATGTACTATAACCAGGCAGAAAAGAAAATTGGATGAAATGTATGATCAATTGAGGAGTGAGTACGATTCATTGAAAAGACAAGCCATTCAACCTGCAAGCAATTTCTATTCAAGAAATGAGTCTGATTTGTTTTCAAACCCAGCTACTATGATGGATAACCGGGAACCTATTAAAAAAGGTAAACGCGTCTTTTTATAATTAACACTGAAGTTTTCTAAAGCTTTAAAACGATAAACACATTTTGGCCTTTTGATGGTATTATGATTTTGATTGTATCTTTGTAATTTTGTTTTGCTTTAATATTTCCAAAGGCAATTAACTTAGACTTTGCAGATTGGTCGGTTTTCACTCCTGGAACACCAGGGCGCAGAGAGGATATATGGCCCGCAAGACCAAATAGCTCTGGCTCTGGTCAGTTTGATGTCTCCGACATCATATCTGCAAAACAAGCACCCATTCCGATGGATGTCGGGAATAGAAGGTCTGGTGTTCATCCTGTGTATGGAACAGGAGCTGGTAACCCCTCATCGACTTTAAGGAACCTAATATTCTCCCCCATAAAGAGGCCTCAGCTTTCTCGTAGCCGACCTCAAATGTTCACGTAAGCCACATAATTGAACTGTTTATCAAAGTCCTTTGCAGTCTACACATCTGAATAATATTGCCGAGTAAATTTTGGTTTTGCAGGTTGTAGGTTAAAGTCGGAGTTACCTCTGCATTAGTCATGCTGGATAGTTTTCTGCTCTTGTAAGCAAATTGCTTTTTCGTCCTAGAAGTGAGCATAAAGGTTCAATTGTATACTTCATTCGCTTGATGACTATAAAAAGTATTGTAAAGTTTCAATGGGTAAAGCAACTGCTTGAAAAAACAATATCGAAAATATATATCTAAACATTGTTTTCAAATCTTTCATATTTGATTTCTCATTATACTCTTCGGTTGAAAAAAAACTAACATCATTTCAAATGTATATGCATAAAAAAACCTATGATTTCAGCACAGCTATTTGGCATCATGTTCCTCTAGAATTCAGCAAACGAAAAGAAAAAGTAAACAAAAAGAGTACCGATATTCTTGCAATGAGGTGTTCCCTCCAACTATACTCGTGGGTTTCGCGTGACCATCTCAAACTTCCATCTCATCCTTAACTTTCACCAAATTGCAATTTGCGTTTCCATTGGACAAGTTATGTGTCTTCGGTGATACCAAATTGGCATTTCCGTTGCCATTGGACAAGTTATGTGACTCATGTGATAATGAATGGGGAGGCAAATATACTTTCAAGACTGGAGCCTCAGAAGAGATTTCAATGTCATCCCCGTTTTTTATAGAATAGCGAGTAGGAAAACCATTTGCACCCCTTTCACCAGACCATGTGGTGGAAATGGACTCATCGGACTTAACCAAACCATGCATCAAGCTAGAGGCCGGTCCAGGCTATATGCACTGGATGGACTTAACCAAACACAAATATTAAGCTATAAACTGCATCTATGCTTATTTTTTTCCTTCTACTGCCTCTCACAAACCAATGCTTGTGACAGAATTGTAAGGGACAATCAACCATGTTCCTCTTTAGTGAATTGTCAGCTGGTATGTAGGCCGAGGATTTCCAATGTCAATTCTATCTCAGGATCTCCATCCAGTACATATAACCTGGATCAGCCTCTAGCTTGATTCACGGTTTGGTCTAGTCCAATGAGTCCCATTGCCACCACATGGTCTGATCAACAGGGTCTAATATACATTGATGGTTCTCCTACTCTCTATATCATTGAAATAACTTCTAAGGCTCCCCATTTATTTTCATTATTTAAACCATCCATATAATGATTAATAAAACAATAAAGTAAATATTTAATAAAAGTTATACCTTTTTTCATTATTTATGGAAATTATTATAAATAATTGTTTTTATTATTTTATTATTTCATATGATGATATTCACCGTAGCCAATCCATCAAACACAACCAACATCCCCACTTTGTCAACTCAAACCTAACCAACAACCAATCGGATCCAAACCTATTTAATTACCAATTCCTCCGATCCCTCCTGTTGACCCACCCATCAGATCTTGGAATCTATCTGGGTAATTTGCCTTCTCGGATCTAACCCAGATCTCAATTCATCTCTGTTCTTCCGGATCCTCCGAACGGACAAGGATATAGAGAGAAAGCTCTTTCAAAATTTTCTGTAAGACCCACTTCTAATTTTGATTAAAGTTGTCATATGGGTTGAGGATTTCAGTTTGTTACTTGATTGATTACATGCTTTATACTGATGTTATGGTTTGATATCGTGGTTATTAATAGCAGTTTAGCTTTAATTGTTGTTTTATCTGGATTTTGTGATGAGAAATATGAAATTCGATATGCTATTGAGGGCTCAGTTGGCTTAATGTTATGAAATTTTGTTTGAGATTTTCTTTCTTTTTAATTTTGGGTTTTGAGTTTATGTGAAAAGTTTGGTCCTATGAGAATTGTTTTGATGCAATTTTCTGTGTTTTTGATGGATTGTGAATTGACCTAGATCAAAGCTGGATGTAGTTTGAGCATACTCAGATTTGGTGTGTGCATTTTTCGTCATCATCTTTAAGTGCTTTTTGGACTAATTTTAGAGATTCACCTGAGCCGCTCTTTCTTATTGTGTTTATTTATGGACATATGATTAATACATCTGTACCAGATAGAGTTGATGAGCAATCATGGTCCTACTTTTTTGATTGATTGTTAAATTTAAGCATGATAAGGCTTTGTTCTGTTATCAACAAATAGTTGTCAGTGTGTGTAATTGAGTCTAATATTCTCTTTTCAGAGCTGACATGATTCAACTTCATATTATATGCAGGTTTTTGAATCGTAAGCATATGTGATGGAAATATCAAACGAGTTAGCTAATAAGAAACCAAAGAGGTTGACATCTGTTGTGTGGAATCACTTTGAAAGGATTAGAAAGGCGGATGCATGCTATGCTGTTTGTGTACATTGTAACAAGAAACTTAGTGGATCAAGCAATAGTGGAACTACCCATCTGAGAAATCACTTAATCCGATGTCTGAAAAGATCTAATTTTGATGTATCTCAGCTACTGTCTGCAAAGAGAAAGAAAAAAGATAGTCCTGCTGCTAGCCTTTCGAATATCAGTTTTGACGATGGACAGAAAAAAGATGAATATGTTAAGTCTACAATTATAAAGTTTGATCAAGAGCAGAAACAAGACGATGTTGTAAGTCTTGGAATTACTACTAAGTTTGATCAAGAGAGAAGTCGACATGATCTTACCCGCATGATTGTAGGACACGGCTACCCATTGGCCATGGTTGAACATGTCGGATTCAAAGTATTTGTTAGGAATCTTCAGCCAATGTTTGAGGTCATGCCTAATAGTTCAGTTGAGCTTTCTTGTATGGAAATTTATGAGAAAGAGAAAGATAAAGTGTATGAGGCAATAAACAAATTGCCTGGTAGAATAAATCTTTCTGTCGAAACGTGGTTTTCACCCGAAAATGCTGAGTACTTGTGTTTGAAAGCACATTATATTGACGAGGACTGGAAATTACAGAGGAAGATTCTTAATTTTGTCACACTCGATTCTTCTCATACCAAAGACATGCTTTCGGAAGTAATTATAAATTGTCTGACCGACTGGGATATTGACAGTAAGTTGTTTGCCATGGAATTTGATGATTGCGCTACTGACAATGATATTGTCTCTAGGATTAAACATAGTATCTCTGAGAGACGGCCTGGTTTGAGTCACAGTCAGTTGTTTGATGTTCGCTCTGCTGCACATGTTCTACATATGATTGCTCAAGATGCATTAGAAGCATTGCAAGACATTACTCAAAAAATCCGAGCAAGTGTTCGATACATTAAAAGTTCACAAGTAACGCAAGTGAAATTCAATGAGATTGCCCAACAAGTTGGAATCAACAGTCAGAAGAGCTTAGTACTTGATTGTCCAACGCGATGGAACTCAACATTTTTCATGTTGGAAACAATCTTGCTGTACAGGGGAGCATTTTCCCTTTTGCCGGAGCAAGATCCTGCCTATACATCAGCCTTAACTGAGACAGAGTGGGAATTTGCAAGTTTCATTACTGGCTATTTGAAACTTCTTGTTGAAATCACCAACATCTTTTCCGGAAACAAATGTCCTACTGCAAATATATACTTTCCCGAGATTTGTGATATTCACATCCAATTAATAGCATGGTGCAAAAGCTCAGATAATGTTCTTAGTGCCACAGCCCAGAAGATGAAAGCCAACTTTGATAAATATTGGAGCAAGTGCAGTTTGGTTTTGGCAGTGGCAGCAATCTTGGATCCACGGTTCAAAATGAAGTTGGTTGAGTATTATTACTCCCAAATCTACGGTAGCACTGCTCTAGATCGAATAAAGGAAATTTCCGATGGAATAAAGGAACTTTTTAACGCCTACTCTATTTGCTCAACATTGGTTGATCAGGGTTCAGCATTGCCTGGCAGCAGCTTGCCTTGTACTACTAATGATACTCGAGATAGACTAAAGGGTTTCGACAAATTCCTCCACGAGACTTCTCAAAGTCAAAGCATAGTGTCGGATTTGGACAAGTATTTAGAGGAACCAATATTTCCTCGTAACTGTGATTTCAATATATTGAATTGGTGGAAAGTCCACACGCCAAGGTACCCAATACTGTCCATGATGGCACGTGATGTTCTAGCGACCCCTATGTCAACGATTGGACCAGAGTCAGCATTTGCCATCGGGGGAAGAGTTCTTGATCATAATCGAAGTTCACTTGGTCAAGATTCTCGACAAGCATTAATATGCACACAAGATTGGTTGCGGATGGACGTGGAAGGTATACATACAATCTCCTAATTTTGTCGTTCCACAATTTATGTCTACTTATATTGTTGTTCTGATTACTTTGTTTCAGAGCTTAACCGATCCTCAAGTCGTTCTGCTCTATCCCAGTTTGCCGAAACAAATTAAATGTTCATGGTATGTTTTTATCTTATTTTTTGTTTTTCCATCACCCCAAAATATCGTTCCTTATGTGTAATTTAGTCTTGTTGTGGATAATTGATGGATCTGTCATTACCTCATTTGATAGTTTACTAATACTTAAGCCTAGTACTACTTGATGCTACTTTAGTGTTTATATTGTTCGATGACAGATGCCAATAATATATTTATGCCAAAAACCATAGTCACCTGGCTCCATAAATGTTTATATAAATTTATTTCTTGTATATAAATGTTACTAATTTTTTTATGATTTTTGGGAATTTCATGTTTTGCATTTTTAAATTCGTAGAACTTTACAAAATGGATATTATTTCGGGTATAACAAATGTAACAAATTATACAAGAGAAATTATCTCGTATTTTGAGTATATCAAAGAGAATTTCGAATTCAACCTATGCCTACCTAGATAAATACGTATTATTTTACTATCATGTTATAGTTATACAAATTAGTATTAATCAACCAAAATTTCTCTTCAAGAATTCCAATTACATATATATGCAAGAAGAACAATCGATAATCAAGAATAAGCTTCTCGAGCACTTTAGCAGTATTTAGTACATAATGAACAATCTCCAAATCGAGTTTGCACCCATTAGACCCAATTATTTTTACTACTTTGTGTTATGGTTATTTGCAGGTTTAACTTCTCCTGAATCTTGGTCATTATGCAACTGCAAGAATACAAAAAAAATCAAAAGAATATGCAATGGTATCGCATAAATTAAAAGTAGCTAACCATCTCTAACACGTTTAAGGGCACGAAGAGATACGTGATAATACCTCAAATTTAAGTTTGTTGATGGAAGGGCATGTATTTATCAGCGGAATCAAATTTAGCATACTGTTTGACTAGTCTGTGCGCTGCAATCGAAGTTTAGATGTACCAACAACTTTAAGATTTACTAGATCTGTGGAATGCGCCACATCTAACTCGGTTAGAGAAGGACAACTGGAGAGAAAATGTTGATAATCTCCCCCCTGACATTTACGTATCTCAAGCATAATGATGTTAGTAACAGCCCTTGAGGACTTCTCATATATTCGTAACAGCTGTTTGAAAATTTATAATATTGGCCCTTAACAGAAGGTTTAATATGTAATACACCGTTAAAATCCATCTCAAGCCTTCCAACTCTCTTTGCGATTACAAACTGAAGCCATCTATCGATGTCGGCCTTAGAGGCCTCGTTCAGGGGAAAGCAGACTCTAAAATTGACTATGGTTGGATTTCTATGAATTTTCAAAATCTGGTTCACCACACATGGAAACTTCAATATCCCATGACTGTGGATCGCAATAAACATTAGATATTGTGTCAGTAGCATCAAAGTTGAAGGAAACCATATATGCCCACAAAGTTTGCCACCTCCTAGAGAGTAAACGAGTATTTGCTGCTTCGCTGAGTGTCATACGCGATAAAATAAATAGAAGAATATCATCTGGCAGTCCACTAAAATGATCTTCAGTTTGTGTCATTGAAAAACCTGTCTGATGCTTCTTTCTTGCCCCCAAGTTGAGAGCTTTTATTTGCTCGGAATTTCTGATTCTTCCAATGCAAATACTTTTCTACTTGACTCGATTTGTAAATAGTCTGATAATAGGCACTAAGCATTTCAGGTTCAACTCCAGTTGAACGAAGTAGGTAAGAAAATATTTCAAACGATGTTATGAATTCTTGGGCCATCATATAATGATACGATCTAATTCTGTAAGGATTTGTTTGATTAATAGTAACAAAATAACTGCTTGAATCCAAAATGAAGGCCCAGCAATTTGAAGTATGACAGAAAATGGTGAAAAACATGCATAGAAAGGTAAAGAAAACCATCACAGAAGACTACAAAGATATAGCAAAATAGTGTAACAATTTAAAAATCGGATGCCAATGCAGAAGCCAGATCATGGTGACGGGAATGGATGGGCACGTGATAAAACTTCCGCAACAAGAATGTCCTAATCAGAACCAATGAATACAGAATAATAATACTTTTGGATACATGCAGCTGTATAATTCTTAAACAAAAGTATAAATTCTTTAATTGAATACTTGTGGGTCAAAACAATAATACGAATGTCAAACAACAGAAAATTAATCTATAAGGATACATCCGATAACTCTGAAAAGTAAGAACCTATTATGAAGGTTACTGCTTCCTACCACTAATAAACCATAAGTAGGAATCGTAACAAACAATGAATAACAATTGAAACTGATAGACATTAACCTAAGCAAATATATCTTACCTAATTCAAATGCGTTGATTGAAACTAAAACTGAAAAGCACTTATTATGCAGTGTTTTTCTTATTTGGCTCGAAGACATACTTGATGAGCGACTCCTTGATAGATAATAGCTCTGGAAATTCTTTCTTCAACTTGGATCCATCCATTTCATTATTGCTTCGAGGGGCAACAATCACCTTTGCTTGCTCTTCCAGTGTGAAGTTGGACCATTTAAAGTCGGGGTCAATAAAATTTTTGTACATTTCCAAAATCTCGTTGTGGCTCACAATCCCTGGGTTTGTGAAGTTCCATATACCCCTCAAATTTCTCTTTGCCATCTCAATTGAAATGGGTAAAAGTTCATCCAATACAGTCATGCTGTTTGGAATGTTAACCACTTTGTTATAACGAGATATCTTAGTGATGAAGTTGCGTGGATTGTTTAAGTCAGATGATATAGGCATTCGGACTCTGAGGGTGCAGACATTGTCATATTCTTTCAAAAGCTCTTCAACCTAGTAGAACAAGAAAAAAAATGTTAAAAAATTGTTAAAAAAATAAGGGATATGACTAGAAAATCTGATTAAATTACCATGGCCTTGGTTTTTGAATAGTAGGAACCAGTGAAATTGGGTGTGTCTTCCTCTTTGAACCCAATGCCAGAACCTTCAGGATGTGCAGCATCATACTCAAATATACACCCTGTAGCAAAATTCAACATCAGAAGACCATGCTCTCTGCTCACATCTGCCAAGGTTAAGGTTCCAGCAACATTGGCACGGATAGTTTCAGTCTTATGGGATTCACACCAATCAACATTAGGTCTACCAGTCACACCAGCAGCATTTATAACATGTGTTGGCTTAACATTCTGAATGTCTGCCAAAATCTGTGAACGATCCTCGAGACGCCCTCTTCCATACTCAAACGAAATCCCTTGCTTCTCACATAGCTTCCCAAGCAGACCCCCAAGCCACCCAGTCTTACCATAAATCAAAAATTTCAAAGAAGGTTTTTGAGGAGTTCCGATACTTTTTGAAGGCGGAACCACCATATGCTTCTGATTAGTACTACTTGAGACATAAGATTCAGATTTTCCCTCTTCAGACCCATCAAAATATCTGCCACCAGGCATCATTAGCATTCTTGGGTGAGGAAGCAATGCCCCGGAAACATCGCCCCACCAATGAGGATTTTGGGTATACCAATCAATAGTCTTCTTCAACCCCTCTTCCCACATGGTCCGTTCGGACCATCCTATGTTCTTCAACTTCTGATCATCCAAAAAGTACCTTTGATCATTAAACGGCCTATTATCGACAAACTTGATACTCGTCTCTGGATCCATTGAGAAAAGCTTGCATATATCTCTCGCCACATCAATCACTCTCCTTTCTTTCTTTGTTCCGATGTTATAAACATGGCCAACCTCTCCCTTGTGAAGAACGACTTCAAAAGCTTCAGCAACATCCTCACAGTAGAGATAACTTCGCACGTTAGACCCATCTCCATGGATTGGGAGAGTTTTCCCTCTCATGGCCAAGAGAATGAATTTTGGAATTAACTTTTCAGGATATTGATTAGGCCCATAAACATTGTTTCCACGGGTTGTTATCACAGGTAACCCATATGACCTGCCATATGCCATAACAAGCATTTCAGCTCCAGCTTTTGTAGCAGAATATGGATTTGTGGGAAGGAGTTGAGATGCCTCATGGTTTCCAACAACAGCATCCTCATCAGTCTCGCCATAGACTTCGTCTGTACTTACATGGATAAATCTCCGGATCTGGCCAGTTACTTTGCAGGCTTCTAGAAGAACATGTGTACCATATATATTATTTTTGGTAAACTCAAAGCTGTTACCGAAGGAGTTATCGACATGGGTTTGAGCAGCAAAGTGCATAATTGTGTCAATGGACTCTGTGATGAGAAGGTAGTTGACTAGGTCAGCACTGCCAATGTCTCCCTTAACAAACTTGAAGTTGGGAGAAGATTTAGAGGGAAGGAGGTTTTTCAGATTTGAGCAGTAATCAAGCTTGTCAAGCACTACTATTTTGTAATCAGGGTAAGTACGGATGAGCCGATTGGCAACATGGGATGCAATAAAACCAGCAGCCCCAGTAATAAGGATATTCTTGGGAGTATATGTTCCCATGCCGAAACAGAAACTGCATTATAAAAAATCACAAATTTTAAACTCAGATCCACATTAAAACAAGTACACATTAAAATTGGATTCTTAAACAAATCACTGAATTTAAGTCTGAAAAAATTCCATCCAAAAGAGAAATAAAAATGAGATAGGAATGAATAAGAAAAAGGAAAGATCTAATTCTACCATAGATGAAAAAAACTTAAGAAAGATAGAAATTCCAACATTATCAGATCCAATATACATAAGCTGCGTATGGTGCCACATGATAAGTACAGTAAAAGTATAATATTTCCTGCAATGATTCCCAACTAGTTAAAATCAACAGCTCAACCAAATCTTGTAAATTTAAATTTGCTTACTGAAGACGATTTTTTTATCACCATTTAATTCCAAAACTAAACATAAAGCGCCTGGACAGTGCAATTTTAGTCTCATTTTCAGTTATACAGACACAAAATTCAAGATCACCTTAATAATATTCATCAAAACACAATCATTAACCAGATCCAATACAAACCACACCAAAAAAAGTAAACATAACTCCAGATCTCCATATAAATTCACAAACCCAATCATAGAAACCAACTACAGATCTAAATCCAAAAGCATATTCCTTATTAGTAACAAACAGATCCAGATCCAATTATATTCACAAGCCCAAATCAAAATTCTCAACAGATCTACAATAATTGAGAAAAACCCTAAATCACGATCATAACCAAAATAAAAAAAATTCAAATAAAAATATAAAATTGCATACACTTACCTAAGCGATCAGACTTGATGAATCGCCTCCGAATCGGAATAACTGAATCAAAAAATTCTTCAGACAAAATCTCGAGAGTGAAAATTCAGATAATAAATGGGAAAGAAGAAAACCAGAGAGATTTGAGAAAAAGCAAAGAGAGGGAAGAGCTATTTATAGACATCTAAAACATCATGAATAATTAATAAATGACTAACTCACCCTCCAATAGTTGATAAAATCACGATTTCGCATTGGTCGCTTTGCCGCCTATTTGTCTCTTGTGATGGAAATTTCCTTCAGGGGCACAATCGGTTTTTCCACTTCCAAAATTTGAATTTATTTATTCATTAATTATAGTAATTAACAATTAATAAATTAATTTAAGAAACTTTGAATAAGGTAAATTTGTGATGCATGAATAAATAAATGT
>JAYMTB010000895.1:0-12288 GCA_036897585.1 Francoa sonchifolia
ACTCCCTTCAGAACCAATCTTTTCCATGTTATGCCAATTGACAAACTTGTTTTCACAGTTGTTACCACCAATTATAAAAAGCAGATGGATCACATGAAAATCAAAATGAAATCAAAGTGAAAAGATAATATATGTCTGACGTCTATAATTTGTCAAGTTTTCCATTATTTTTTAAAAAAAATATTAGATTTTCTTTCTGACATCATATCATATTCATTCGGCCCTATAGAAGTATATACTTTACAAGAAACGCAGCCTTTAAGGAGGAAAAAACTTACAGGTCTCAAGGGCAGGCCCTTGTCGCTGAGAACACATGGAGGTGCAGTAGGAAGCTGATTCTTTGGATGGTGATATTTGCAACTAGATTTAAAATTGCACTCGCCAGTTTTTAAAAAGTAACTACACTCAGGTTGGCCTGGTCGTTCTGGAAATTCTTCAACTGGCATCTGCGGCTGCTGATGTGTATATACACTGGTTTCAGTTGGTGGGTTGTTCATAACAGATGCTGTAGGAGGAGGCATATTCCTCTCTGGTAGATGATATACAGGAGCCTTGATAAGCCAGGAACAGAGAATTAATGGAAACATATGATTTGCTCAATGACACTCACCATTAAGAAGAAAAGTTTATAACACCTAAAGCAATTTGGTAAGACAACAATAGCATGGTGATATTTTTACTCAGGAACATAGACTAGACAGAGTATCTTCTACATAAATATGCAGTAAAAACATAAACTATGCCACTGTGAAAAGAAAAAAGGCAAACACCTTGAAGGCTTGAAACTTTAATAGACTAAAAAAAGTATGAGAAATGACTTCTCTTGCGTAATTTCTTTCACATACATCACATTATGTTTTAAGTCATTTTTTTTACTATCCCTATCATGTGGAGAGGTTCAAACATCATAGAAAGGAATTAACGATAGAAACAAACCTGATACCCATTCCATTTTGGACTGCGTGATGTAACTGCTTGAGTTGATGAAAACATCATTGGCACAAATGGAGCTGTCTCATTCAACATCTTTGGTGAAGACCAGGATTTTATAGATGATTGTGAGGCATTTGGTAATGCAACAGATCCTCCATTTACGTATGCTGAAGTAGAATCAAATCCTCCAACAGCTGTAGGATCAGGATGATTAAACCTGCAGTTCGCTCCATACTTGCAGAAGCCAGTGCGCATATAATATGGGCACTCTTTCTCTCCCTGCGACAAACTTAAACGTTGAGTAGACCATAAAAAAAGACTATAAGAGAAACTTTTCTGTAGATTTATAAACTTGTGCTGTAAACAAAAATATCTTTCATAGAAATAAAAACATGGGTCGCAAAATCTCATCAAATCTTTTAGATAAACACAAAAGTTATACCGGTCGAATTGGTAGGCCAAGAAAATTCAACTCCAGTATAGGGATCACTGAATAATTTCCTCTCGTGTGGTTGTATCTACAAGCTTTTCCAAACTTACATCCCCCTGTGTTTAAGTAATACTGCAACAAGATCAAAAGAGATTATAACACAAGAAGATGAGGGAGCATATGAACTTTACTGGACAACCTAGAATGCTATGCATGGGGGGAGGCATGCCTCTTGAAAATCTTATTCAAAAAAACTACTAGCATGATGCAAATAAGTTCACAACAATAGATCAACCCTAGGAGCATGGCACAAATCAGTAGTAACACTAATAATAATAACCTTGCATTCTGTCTGGCCTGGTCCCACTGATGATTCTTCCCTTTCCTTTATCTTCTCCTTAACAGCCTTCAAATTAACCAAGAGACAAAAATGTAAGCACAAAAGTAATATTTAAAGTGCTCAAATAACCCAAATTACCATACATTTTGCCATGATTGCAACTTTTATTCATCTTAAATGGCATGAAAACTTTACCTTTGTTAATAAAGGATATTTCTACCATTAAATATACCTCTTCCTAGGATTTTTCTCCTAATTTTCTGCAATCTTCCCTCATTATTCTTTTCTTCAACCGGTGATACCATGAAGTATGAAAATCAAATGTCACAAAAGATACCAAAACAATTTTTAATCTTAAATCAAGTACCAATATTCCATATGTTATAGTATAACTATTATCCCAATTAAGATTTTCAATTAATGAAAGTAAGTGTGTAACTAAAGTTCATTCATCTAACTGAATTTGTATGAAACATACAAAATTCATATATAAAATAGGGGAAAACACTGTAAATATCAATATATTATTAGACTCCCGTATAACTAATAATATTATAGTTACTTTTTTAGGTCATTCTCATATATATCTCCAATTATAAAGTAGTTAAGTTTAGCACAATATTAAAACCTTTGATAATACTATTATCATACATAAAGTTTATATAATTTAATAATGAAAGGAATATCAATCTTACCAATGCATCTTAGAGTGACTATACCTGGTTTTTATCCATAACAGGGTGATTGAACTTGCAATTGGATCCATATTTGCAGCTATTAGTCCTAAGATAAAAAGTACAATCCTCAGCATCAGGCCTCACTGGATATTGTTGATACTTTCTGTTACTTCTCTCACCACCGACTATCTTCTCGCTATTCTCATCCTCATTCTCACTCCCATCCTCAATATCAATTTCATTCCTAATCTGATCATCTAAATCACCGTTTTCACTCTCTTCTTCGCTTAAATCCTTCTCAAAATCTCCAGTTTTCTCCAAATCCACACTCTTCAACTCTTCACAAAGAGGAGTGTCACTCTTATGATCGACATCGGAAACTATCGGATCGGAGTGAGATTTGGCGATGGAAATTGAAGATTCTGGTGATTTTGACGGTGATTGAAACAGCGATTGATCAGGAGATGAGATGGAATTGGATTCAAAGGATTCCATTCTCCCTCCACATTTCAAAACCCTAATTATGCAGACAAGAAAGAGAAGAAAACGGGATATGGTGAAATGGACTTCACCACAGTGAGAAAATGGCGTGTGTACGGAAAATAAATTATATATTATTAATTATATAAAAGGAAAAATATTTTATATAATTTTTTTTGCTAAATATTCAGTTTGATTTAAATTAAACTTGTATAAATACTTAAATAACGTCGAATGATTTAATTTGTAGCAAAAGTAAAGAGTTATCTATTGATAATTCTAATTAATGTGCGTTTTCTTTTGGTGTAAAATGTTACTAATTGACATAGCATGTGTTTTGTAACATTTCACACTATTAGATAGATGATAAGAAAATTAAAATTCCATATAGATACAAACATCAAAACAGATACTCTAGAAGTAACCAAAGTTTTGCCCGGGAAAGAAGATTATATCATCCTGCCCTAAATCCCTATTTATGTGAGAGAACAAATTACCAACTATAATGTTTCTAGTTTCCGATAATATTACAACTCAGTTAATAGACACTGGAGACCGATTTCAATATCAAGATATTTGAGAAAACAATCAGTTCATAAGCCATGCAAGACTACAGAATTAAGTTGTTACTCTCTGAGTACAATTACATGAAAAATCCTGAAGATTACCTGAAAACCTAGTCCTAACCATGTCATATGTTAATCTCACCTGCACTTTTTTGTTGCATGACCAGTTTTGCGCTTATGACGGCTGAAATCTGATACAAATCGGAATGTCTGGCCGCAGCCTGGTTGGGCGCACGCATAAGGACGTACACCTGTGTGAACCCTTACGTGTTCAGTTCGAGCCCATGGCCATTTGAATGTCATCTTGCATCCCCTCCACGGACACTTTAGGGGGCGATCGTCCAGGTGAACCTTGCGATGCTGCACCAGATATTTGTGAGAAAGGAATTTTTTACCACACCCTTTAAATGGGCAGATGTTCTTTTTATGCACGACAAGTTCTTGTTTCGACCCAAAACTCATTGTGCATCCCTCAATGTCACATGGGTATTCGCCTTCTTCGCACTTTACTTCGACTTTGTTGTAAGCTGTTGGAGCTTTCACCTTTTTCTTACTCTTTGGCTGCGGCTGCAGCTGCTGCTTCCCTTTTGGTTTGGTTTCGGACTCTTTTTGAGGCTTCGGGAGTCTTTTCCTGAGGCGTGTGCTTGGGCCGCCTTCATGGTCCTCATGTTTACTATTCAGCAGTCGAGGAGCCTGTCTTTTCATTTTTCTAAGTGTCGGTTGTTTTGATAGTGAAGGGGTCTCTTGTTTCATCCTCTTGCCTCTAAGCATCATTCTGCGCTGCAGATGATTCTCAGTGGGTTCATCTTCCTGCTCGATACATTTGCCTTGCTGCCAATGTGAATTATCATCCTGAGAATTCTCGATAACTTCATCATCTCTCTCAAACAATTCAGCTTTCTTGGCTTCCTCCATTGAAGCATCCGAACCTGCATCCTCCTCTTGTTCGAAACATTTCGCTTGCTTGCCTCTAAGAGATTTATGCCGCCAATGTAAACTATTATCCAATGAATCATCTGAAACTTCATCGTCTCTTTCGGTACGTCTCAATTGCTTGCCCCTAAGAATCCAACTGCATTTTTGATGAAAACTATCCTCCAAGGAGTCATCTGGAACTGAAAATTTTTTCTCGATAAATTTGGCTTGCTTGCCTCTGAGATTCCATCTATGCTGCTGATGAGAGTTATCTGCCAGTAAATCATCTGAAAGTCCATACTCTCTTTCATTATGCAGATTATGAGAATTATTCTCGAGAGAATCTGAAAATATATCTTCTCCATTATGCTGTCGATGAAAATTATCCCCCAATGAATCATCTAAAACTGCATCTTTCTTCGTTGATCTACTGTCTGATGTAATTTTCGTTTTCCTACGAGACTTCCTAGTCACCACAGTAGTTTCAGTTTTCTGGTTATTTTCCGAGTCTCTCTCAAGCCTCTCATCCGGCATTGCAAAAGCATGGAAGCTTCCGTCGTGGTCTTCATTTAAGGTACCTCCATCAATACATTTGACTTTCTTGATTGATCGGTTGTCTGACGTTATTTTCCTTTTCCTACGAGACTTCCTACCCACCATTGTAGTTTCAGTTTTCTGGTTATTTTCCGAGTCTCTCTCAAGCTTCACATCTGGCACTGCAATAGCACAGAAGCTTCTGTCTTGGTCTTGCTCTTCCCTATGCTTTTGTGCTAAAAAGGGATGAACCTGATTTGACATCCAAACTTTTCCACACCATTTCCCAACGACTACCTTTTTCTGTCTCCCGGACCTTCTCCTGTAAACATTGGGTTTAGCAAGAGAGGTGGCTGGAGAGCTACGGCCAAATGCATTGTATATAATAGAGTTGTATGGCATCTGCTTAGAATAAAGAGGAGATCGACTGAGGCTGGCACTGTAATATAGATTGATTCCTAGCTTTACAGCCCAATCCCCATTTCCGGGAGTAGCTTCCTCACTGTATAGAGCCGACTGGATCCTCTCCTCGTCCTCTGTAGTCGTATCCCTAAATCTGATATTATGCCAGATAGAATCATTTCCCAGTTCTTCTGCCACTAATTTTGCTTCTGCCTCGACCTTGGGATAGTCTGCAAATTTATATAATACTCGTCACTGATTATAAAACTAATACTGGAAATAATTCTTTGGTTGATGTTAGACATGGAAAAAATGTATAATTACAAAAAGGAATAATTTATTGATCGCAAACACACACTAATCATGGCTTTTCATGTACGTGGGAATGTCAGGAAGAGTAACTTCGGACGTCAAAATGACAGGAGTAAGGAGCCTGTTATAAGCACATCCGTATCTACAACAGATTGACATTATGCAGAAAAGGAATCTTGTTTTAACTCTTAGTGCAATAATTTATGTCAAGACTTTTGTCTTGCTACTTTATATTTTGCTTGCTTGTCGATGAATTGAAAAACATATATATCTACATGAGATGATAAGCGGTGCTTGAGCAGAATTTGCAAAGAATATTAAGAAAGTGAAAAAATTAACAGCACGAAATTATGCAGAAACTGTTGTTTGAGCATAAACTATTTCAAAGCGCACCTGGATGACAAAAGAGCAACACATGCACTCCGCCTATTGGACGAAGTTTCTGTTCTACTTCGACAGCATGCTGAAGACAGAAGACATGAATTTTAGAAGAATCCTCATCAGATCTCAGAACAAGGGACATGTCCGTGTCCATTGCTGGTGCAATGGCCTTGCTAAACTTCAGTTTTTCAGCATCATGGGAAACTGGAGGAAAATTCGAAGTTATACCAGATACTTTCATCGAGTTCCCAAATCTACTGTCCAAACCACTGGATTTAACGGAAGCAAGATTATCATTTTCAAACTCAACAGGGCAATCAAACGTTTGATGAATTTTATCCTTAGAAGTAGAACCCATACGATCATCTTCTATATAGCAATCAATGATTTGGTCAGGAACTTCATCCTCACAATCTTGTCTTGCTTCAACTTGATCTTCTTCGGAGTCTGATGAATTTCCATAATTCAAAGCTAATAAGCCAAGAGCAGAGGCGTGCTTTTGTAAATCAGATTTTGAAACCACTCCATTACTTTTATTTTCCCTATGAATGTGGTAATCAGCAGATTGAACCAAAACATCATATAAACCATCCGGGGCACTCCTTACACTCCCTCCTGCATCTGCAAACAAAATTATGCATAGGTTCAAAACTAAGATTTGCATTGAGAAAAATATCAGACCAAATATAAATTCCAAATGGAGAAAGTGTTTGAAAAAGACAAAACAAAATACTCGTTGAATGCAAATCCTAGAGCTTTTTTAGACAACATTTGTTGGTATTTATAAATGCAAGCAACATGGAATCGAATGCATATACAGAACGAAAGGCCTTCATTCCACTATAGTAATCTTTTTCCTTATTCATCGAATGCAATTCTAGCACCGTAAAATTAAGTGGACTCTTTGTTTCTGTGACATTCACAATACAAAACATTGTTTCATTAGTTTAGGTTAAAAAATTACTCCTGAGCCCTCTGCTTATCCACATATGTGCACTAACAACCTAGGTAATAATTTGCTCTTCTAAAACAATTACAATCACGTGAGATAATATGATAATACTGAAATAGGAACTAAGACATGATAATATGGTGACCTAACCGTAGAGATCCTGATGAGCGTGCAAATTATGTGCTGTACACAAACAACTGTAAGAATTTCCATATGGAAACTTACCTCTAACAGAATTGTACACAGAACGAGCATCGTTGCCATCAGCATCAAATCCATCACTAGTTATGTTAGGAACAATAATCCCATCAGTAAAGTTGCTACAATCAGCTGACATAAGGTACCTCGCTGTAGGTTCTTTTGGTTGAATGATGGCAAAACAATCAAAGGTTAAAATTCCACATGTGACACATGAAAACAGTCTCTGATTTGACAACCCATCACTTTGAACCGTACTCTCTCTATCACTTTGAAGCTCGTTCCTTCCACACTCAGAAGCAAATGTTTGTTTCACTGAATAGAAACCTTTTGTTTGCTTAATTTCTTGTTTCCTTTCTATCGTGTTATCATGAGAAACTAAACTGGCTGATTTTTTCATTGTTTCGCTGGGACTGCCTAAAGCAAAGGAAAACCTCGGGTTTTCTCTTAATTGGGATCCAACACGTAACTTTGAACAAGCTGAAATGTCTGAAGAGCTTGGAGGAAGTACCACAACTGAAGATCCTTTTCCAAGAATATGAAGGTGATCATTGTTATGTATTACATTCTGAACAAATTGCTCTCTAACCATCGTTTCTCCTTCACCCTTTTTCTTATCTTTCAGTCGAGAACTCCTTGGTGCAGCATCGATTCTCATAGGCATTCTGTCACATAAAGGAAAATGTTGAGGGGTCAATAAATTAGAAAAGTGACCCGGATCAGTCTTAACAAGCAAACAATGTTCAGTTTAACAAAAACTTAAATAACTTATGATATTTAAGCCTGACAGACAAAAGAAACGAGTAAAGCTTATGAGGAAAAAGCTGGTTAAAAGAAAAGATGAAAGGCTCAAATGACGAAAGAACAAACCTTGAACATAGTTCTAACGCAAGATCATAAAGTAACTGAAAGTGCGACACCATGGGGGGATAATTGATTGAAGCTCTTCGAATGGCAGCATCTCTAGCAACCCTTAACCATTCAGGAGTCGCAATATTAGCTGCCTCCCCACAATTAAACCCTAATGGCAATAATCACGTGAATCAAGTAAGTATCTTCAATTATAAAAACAGAAACAGTAATAATCTACTATATGAAAATATCAATTGAATATGAGTGCTCACCATGACTGAACCCTGAGTGGTAGGCTCTTGGGAAAGTGACAACAAACTCTCCAGCATTTTGCACTAACCTGATTCGAACAGATGAAAGGGTAAGAACAAACTAGAAGACTGCATGCCACAACTCAAGACATTAAAGGCAGATTACTATAAGCTTCAACAATGAAAAACAGAGGCACTTGTTTCACGATGAGAGGCATGTTACAAGATGCTTCATCAAAGAACATAAATCCATACATGTCATAACTCGAGACATTGAAGGCATGTAAAATAAGTTAGAATGTAATTCAGGATTTCCTATGGGCGGAATGAAGATAAAAGTACTATGAAAAATTATTGCTGTGCCAATAGCATTATAACCCATTAGAAGTTGCTCATATGCCTGAATGCAACTCTAGGTTGTTCGTCGAAAATAAAATGTGAACATTCATAAAGTAGCAAGAGTTTACCTGCAGCAAGGAATCCCTGCCTTAATAAATACTTCAGGTGACATGACTGTGGTCTTCTCACCGAGGATAGCAAAAGTAACTGAAAATGACAAATTGAGATGAAGGTGCATGACTAGTATGTAGTGAAAAATAAAAAATAGTTATCTGCATAGAGGATCAAAAAAGGTAGTACTTTCATTCTCTTAATTTTTCTACTCTTTTAAGCCAGACCATGTCATCTCCTAATAGAGAAACCAATATAACTTGCCAGATGAGAATAGGTCAGAAATAAATCGCAGAACAAGAGTTTCATCATCAAGTCATAGCCAGTGTTTCATACCCATGTGAGCAACGAGGCTTGTTGCAACAGTTGAAATTAAAAGATACTAAGTACAAAAGCAATTTCTCATACAGACAGAAAAGATTGTGATTCATTACTAAAAAACAATACTTTAGTACGAGAATATAAGAAAGGAATAAAGTCTCTAGAACCACGAATGCAGAATACAAAGAAATCTGAGCACAAAATACACGCACACATCAATTTTCTGTCATTCCTAAAATTTATGTCATGAATACAGTAGACACACGAAGTCGCATGTAAAATATATATCCCTCCGACACTTATAATCCACTCATGACATACTCCCTTGTTTGAAATTCTGAATTTGTGCTAGTAAACATTGCTTTCCTTCCCAAAGTCAATCAAACCATTAAGAATGCCCTTATACAGAACTATTATCAACATTGGTCTAATCTCTGAATACTATAGGAAAACACCTAGAGAACTATTTATCTAAAAATATGAGAACATAACTAAATCATTATCACCTCACACATTGCTTTACAGCACAATTGAACTATAAAAAAATGAATAAAATCCAATCCAAATGAAAAACAGAGGGCACTCGATCTTTAGTCCTCATATTTGACATAGTGAATAACTCACAAAGAGCAGTAACGCAACAGCTGCTTCCATTGCGACACTGTACCATATGCATATAATGCACACAACAGAGGACCAAATAAGTACCCTCCTCACCATCTATCTTAACATCCATTGCGAAAAGATGAACCCACATCATAATCCTCAAAGACTTGAAGAGAAAATTCTTCCAATTCTTACCTTTATGTTATATGACTGCAGTATGCAGATCTCTAGTTTCAAGTTGTATGTAACTTATACGCCCTATCCAACATTTATATTCCACTCGTCGCTATAGTTTTTCCTGCAATTTCCGTGTAACCTTTGAATTTATACTAGTGATAACCTTACAGAATTACCATAGACATTGGTCTAATTCAAAGACTCCAGCAATTCACAAGACTTAACTAGCGAAGTAAATAAATGACACCTCCAAAACAATGACATGCAATGCTATCCAGTAATTTAGAAAAATGAAAAAACAGAGGAGCCTTAATTCTTAGTTAGTCCTATGAGTCAACATATCAAACAACTCACCAAGAGGATTGATCTCCCCTCCATACCCATGAACCCTCACAACCTCCTCAAATGCATCCGCAGCATCCCTTGGCACACCATACCACGTCTTCCCATCCCCCATATGCATATAATTCAAGCTATGCAAATCATGATCCTCAACATGCCAAGCAAACCAACTAAACATCATTGCCACATACACCATAGACGATGTAACACCCGGAATCTCCTCCTTCATAAACCTCAACAGAGACCCCTCTGCCCTAGACACCCCCCTCATATTCCAAGCCGTCTCACCAACACTCCCCACATCACCCGCCTCTCTCCGCCCTTTCGCCCCAATCACCGGTGCAAAAGCCGACCCAGGCATATCGTTAGCATACTCAACAGAAAAAGGTTTATCAACACTAGCCTTCCAAAATAGGGTTTCAGTATCCAAACCCGAAAACCCTCCTTTCTTCCCAAATTTCTTCAAATAATTCTTCTCAAAACTCTTCGCTTTCGCTTCAAATTCCTGAAACGTATAAATCTCCCCACTCTGCCACACAGGTCTCCTCACCGGCCGCGACTTCCTAGGGCAAAACCCGATCTGCTGCTGCCTAGTACTAAATGTAGGCGAACCTTTCGATTTCCCAGACTCCATAACCACAGCACGAGCAGCAAGCGAACGATTCAAGTTTGCAATTACAGTCTTCTTCGGAGCAGGGGAAACCGGTGGAACAATTTTACAGATTCCATATTTCGAAGCCTCTTTCTCGATCTTAAAAATGTAAGAAATTGGATCTTGAAACTCAGCAAGAGATGGGTGAAACTCAGGAGCTGATGGTAGGGTTTTCAGCCATGAAAACACCTCTGGAGTTTGCTCCAAAGCTGCCATTAACAACAAAATTGGTGTGAAATTAGGGGTTTTTGGTTCAAATGAAGTTCAGGAAAGGGAAAGGGAAAGGGAAACAGAGGATAAAATTGGCAGATTTTGTGCTGAAATTTTAATGGGTAATGTTTAATTTCCTCTGTTTGATGGAAAAACAGAGGAAATTGAAAGGATGAAAAATGGGGAGGCAGAGGAGAAGGGAAGTGGTGCAGAGTGAAGTTTGACATGTGAGCGGGGAGTTTTTATTCATTGGCTTTGGAATTTACTCTCATATTTACTTTTTTGCCATTTTCATTTATTTATTAAAAAAAAATAATTATCACCCAATTTTATTATTCAGATGAATTTATATTTGTTTTTTTTTTTTAAATAATGATAAATAATATTTGTTTAAACCTATTAAAATTAGTTAATTGTTTTTAATATTAGTTGTTATTTATTATAAGTGCAGGAATCTAAATTGCCTAAGATAGAAGTTATTTGAATTGTGGTCTCGATATTTCGAAAGAAAAATGTATAATTAGACTCACATTTAAATTAATTTCTCTAATTTTTTATGGAACATTAGCAATGTCCGATGGTTAAACATTCATGAACCAGTCTCCCAAAATCAATCACATGCAAAACAATAGACCAACTCTCGGAACCCTCAGATATTCTCTGTTTTTTACATCTCATTGCACACCCTAGCTTTGACCGGCGTCATCAAACAAGCTCAGTAGACACTCATATAAACCAGCAGAAAGAGCACACATAATCTGCAAACTGCTAGTTGATAAGCTCGAAACATTATTTTCTCATACACGTAAACATAGGTACTGATAATCTCGTAATGAGCAATTCATTTTGCTGATGAGTCAATGAAGCGACTAATCTCCACAGATCAACATTATCCGGCATTGGTACTCGTTAATGTTATAAAACGCGCTAATATAGAAATCGTTGTTCTGATAGAAGTTCACAACGAATCATATATGAAAACTTAAATCTAGTTGCAATTGGGGCTTGTCTGCGAAAGCTCTAGGGAAACCGGACAATGGTCGCTTCCAAAAAAACCTGCAAAAGTTACAAGAGTACCATGTTAGTTTCGGTCAACCCCTACGCTCTTTTGCCCCCATCCACTGAAGCAAGGGGCATATATATGTTGTGAAAATTATGACTATTTATTCTAAATTTAAGGGGTTGCCGCTCAGACCCAGCATTTTAATCGAGCTAGGGAAGAAAATGGTTCCAACTCGAGTTTGATAGTGAGTGGCATTACTACGCAAAAATCATTAACAACTCACGTGTCTATAAGATAAAAAGTG